>JXCR01110072.1:0-17508 GCA_002079205.1 Phalaenopsis hybrid cultivar
ATATATATATATATATATATAAACTAACCAACAAAAAGAAAAAAAATAAATATTTAATTCAAATAAAGTGTATTAAAGATGATAATCAAAAAAAAAATTTTTTTTAGAAAGATATTCAACATAAGTGGGTGAGCTATTTTGATAAACCTTTCAATGAAGATTCTAAAAAATATGATCTACCTTAGTGATCTTAATATCATTTAAATAATAAAATATTTTATTTTTACGGTCGCATTAGTAAAAAAGAAATTGACGAAGCTTTAAAAAAACTAAGGGTGAACAATCAATTGGATCTGATGATATCTCAATCGAAGTGTGGAAATATTTAGAAGATTTACGAGTTTCTTGGCTTACTAAGCTCTTTAATACTATTTTAAAAACTAAAAATAAATGTATGAGGATTGGAGGAAGAGTATTGTGGTCTCTATTTCTAAGAATAAAGGGGATGCACAAGAGTGTACAAATTATAGAGGCATTAAGTTGATGTGTCATACTTTAAAATGATGGGCGAGGGTAATTGAGCATAGGTTAAGATGTGATATAAAGATTTCTCATAATCAGTTTGGATTTATGTAAGGCAAGTCTACTATGGAAGCTATACAGTTATTGAGAGGTTTGATGAAGAAGCACAGAGAGAATAAGTAGGATTTACATATGATTTTAAAAAAGCTTGCGATAAGATTCCGATAGAAGTCCTTTAAAGAGTTCCAGAGAAAAAAGGTATTGATATGACTTATATTCAAGTCATTAAAGATATGTATACTAGAGTTGTTATTAGTGTTCGAATAAGAGGGTTGTCCAAGTTTTTACCTATTTTAGTTGGATTACATCAGAGGTTGGTTTTAAGCCCATATCCTTTTGCTTTAGTTATGGATGCTCTTAATGAACATTTACAGAATGATATTCCTTGGTGTATGCTTTTCACTGATGATATCCTTCTTGTGGATAAAACTAGAGGAGTTTAGGAAAAACTAGAATTAGGAAGGTCTACATCGGAGTCTGAAGACTTTCGTTTGATTAGATCTAAAACTAAATACATAGAATGTATTTTTAGTAGTAGTTGCTCGAGTGGTAGAGTTGTAACTATGGGAGATCAAACCATTAAAAGGTGTGGGCATTTTAGATATCTCAAGTCTATTATTCAAAGTGATGGTGATATAGATGGGGACATAATAAATAGAATTCAAATTGGTTGGTTGAAGTCGAGGAATGCATGAGGCTTATTGTGTGATAGAAAATTACCGCTTATACTGAAAGGAAAATTTTATAAGATGGTAGTAAGACCTGCAATACTCTATAGCGCAGAATGTTGGCCTTTAAATGAAAAGCATAAAACTAAGTTAGGTGTCGTTGATATGAGATTGCCTAGGTGGATGAGTAGAGTGAGACTTAGAGACAAAATGCGAAATGAATATATTCGTGATAAGGTTGGTGCAGCTCCAATGGAGGACAAGATTAATAGAGATAGTCGTCTTAGACAGTTTGGACGCTTTAAATGTCGACCATTTGATGATTATGTTAGAAGAGTAGATGTTTTACATTTAACTTATGTTAAAAAAAGGTAGAAGTAGACCTAAAACAATTTGGGCATATTGTATAAAAATGTTCTTAAGCTACTAGAGTTAAATGAAAATATGACACTCAACAGGATACACTGGCGAAAAAAAATTCATGTATCCGACCCCACTTAGTGGGATAAAGGCTTATTGTTGTTGTTCTTGTTGTTGTTGCTGCTCAAAATGTGAGAAGTAAAGTTTAGATGTTAGATATGTAAATACATAGGAATTGAGTGGTATGTATGTAAATGCCCCATAATAATGCCACATACTTGAAGCTCTCGCATGCACCTGAGTAGAATGCATGTTTTGCTAATGATGCAAGTTATTTGGAGAAAGATGAAAAAGCAGAAGCACCAATAAGATCTAGTGAATTAACTCTTACAGTATATCCCATCTAGAAGCATTTTTGCCGGATCCTTTAGGGGCTAAGCTGGCTAAGCTTACATGCAATTAACTTCCAGAATTGTGAGCAATACAATGAAAAAAGGTGGTTAAAAGTAAAAGAAGTTTAACTACATTGAGCAAAAGTTGGGTATGCATTGAAAAGAATTTTCTTCATGTTGTGTTATGGTTAATTTGGACCTCGGGTCGAGACTTCTAATAGGCGCAAGCCTCCATAGCTAATTATCCCTCCCATTCAAGAGAGATCACACTTATTAAGTAGGTTGCTTCGGCTCAAATTTCAGATTCAATTTGATTTTAGATGCTGATTTAATCAAATGGAGATTAGTTTGGGTGATGAAGCTAGGCCAAATCGAGATCTTATGGTTCCATGAGACAAGGAATACCAATGGATCCAATTTGACAATATTAGAATCTCAATTTTAAGTTAGAAGGGGCATGATTAGTAACCATATGTTGCTTTCTCTCAGGTGTCTAGAGTAAAGTGGGGTCGATCAGTGGATGTATGAATCACAGATATACCATTACGGCTAAATCAACACATACATTGGCAAGGGGTGAACCGTACCAGTTTTCATTGAATAGTTTAGGGGCTTAAAACATAGCTAGTTGCAGTTCAGATACATTCAGCATGACCAAAAAAAGCTCCAAAGCATGGCTTGACCATTAGTTGTTCACGAATTTTAGTTGGACGCATGGATTTTAATTTTTAATTGTTTGGTGGATTTAGTTTTGATTAGCTTGCTCATGAAAGTTGAACCGAGTTTAATTGAGTAGGGGTTGACATCCATCAGAAAGCCCATAAGCTAAGCAAAAGAATATATTGAGTTATCATTATGAATTTCGATAGGATTATCAGAAGCTAAACTTCACTTATGAAAGAGGATTAATGGATTGATGTTGACAAAATTAGGATTAAAGAAAGTCCTACATTGGTTTGGTTATAAATTTGGAATATGATCTGTAAATGCATCCCATGACAATGCACTATGAGTGATGCGTGCTAGAAAATTCGCGGCAGTAGAGTAGCAAATTATTGTCTTAGTGTGGTTTGAAAATTTAACACAAACTCAGAAAAGTGAAAGAAATTAATAATAATACCAGAAGTTTTTACATGAAAAACCCGAAAAGGAAAAAACCACGGGTTTGACCCAGCTGAAGAGTTCCACAATAAAAAGATGATTACAGTTGCAATCATTTGTCCCACATGGGAGAAAGGTTACTAGGTTTCCCAACTTACAATGACGAAGTGCTGATGAATTTGTTGCTAAGAACAAGTGGCTACCGATAGCGATTGGTGGCGTTCGATTAGGGGTGGTCGACGGTGGTTGGCGGTGATCGACGGCAACCGACAGTGGTCGACGATGGTTGGCGGTGATCGACAATAGTTGGCAGCGATAAACGACGGTCGGTGGTAGTCGACGAAGGTCCATGATAATAGGCGGAGGTCAGAGATAGTCGACGGAGGTCAATGGTGGTCGATAGCGATCGACAAAAGTCAGCGAAGGTAGTCGACGAAGGTCAGTGGTGATCAATGGCAGTCGGCAGCGGTGGTGTTGGACTTCAACTCCTTCTCAAAGCTTCAAGCTCTTCCTTAGATCTCAAACACCTCTCCCCCTCATGAGAGGGGTGAGACTCCATTTATAATATTTTCGGTGCAATTAATGCAAAATATAAACTACTTCGATCGGACAGTTCGGAGAGCTTCCTTCGATCAGACCGCGTTTGATGGACATTTGAGTGCCTCAACAATTTCGGAATTGAGAAATCTTGGGCTTGTTGGATTCATCTTGTTGAGACTTTTGATTCGACAATAGGCTTGCTAGATTCGACATTTGTTTAACCTTTTAAATATGTTTAAAAAACTTCCAAGAGATGCTTAATAACTTGATCCAAGCTTGATTTGACTCAAATTGGACTAATTTTGAAATCATTGGGTTTGTCTTATTGAGTCGGTCAGCTTGACTGTAAATTTGTTGAAATCAAAGTTCTATATGACTTTTAATCAAAGTTTAAACACTTCTTGCTCAAAAAGCACCTCGACATCCGTACCACGCCTCAAGATTCATGTTGGATATTGGAAATTTATTGATGATGTATCAATAGGCAAGGCGACTCAATCGTCGCAACTCACTAAAACACAAATCAACTGAGAATAAATAAGACTGGACTTAAGTGGTTGGCCATTTAGTCTGATCAACTAGTCTATGTCATGATTTGAAAGGCATATCTAAAAGGTTTTATGACTTTTTGTGTTATCAGGAAGTCAGTTGTAACCCTTGGTGAGTTGGGGCTATTTAGTAATCCTATATGCGATGGCATGCTTTTCACGATAGATCAGTGTGACTAGTAATTCTTATATGTCAAGTTATAGATGCTCGCATTATCCATATAGATTCCTTATTGTTATAGGAATGTCTTAGTGCTTCAGCATATTTTCCAAAGCAAGAAAACATTCAATGTATTTACTTGCTTTACAAATTATGAGGCAACATGGATACAGTAATTCAATTTCAATCATGGGTATTGCGGTATTATATATATATATATATATATAGATATATTATAGGCAATTTGAAATTTAGAGATTGCATATAGGTCCTGTACTTTAACATTTGAAATTTCATTAAAGTTTAATTTGAATTTTAGACTTTATTTTGAGCTAGTTTAATTTATCTAAATTCTTAAATATGCCAATCATATAATATAGGACCAATTTGATGATTCTGTAATCTTAATAACATAAGAAATCTCAATTTAAAATATTGGTTTACATAATGTTTTTCTCTGTTTATTTTACTTCATTCAAAGAATGAAAATGTTGCACAATCTTCACAATTGTATACTTGTTGGCCCAAGGATGTTAAATTCTTCAATTGAACTTCATTATGCATTTTAGCTACAATAGATACCAAGAGATGAGAAAGAAAACTAGCCCGTGATATGAGGAAAAAAACCTAGCCCATGATTTGGGCGGTTTTGTGAAAGATATGAAACATGCAACAAAAAAAAATATAATGTTAGAGCGAATAAACTAACACTATTAAAAAGGCCATGGGTAGCATCCCAACAACTTTTGTAGTGACGTGCCACATGATTTATTAGTAAAATTCAAAAGAGAGATAATACATGGGATATAAAAAAAAAAGTACTTATTTTTGTTGACTAGATTAGTACTTCAAAAGAGTGAAATGCAATGCTAGGATAATGAAATATGAACATAACAAAGAGTAAGTAATAGACATTGAGATAAAGAGACTATGTGAGTGGTAATGTTAGTTCAGGAAAACGATAGAGGTTACGAGAAAGAGAAAGTGAAACTTATGAAAGATGTTTAGAGAGAAGAGGTCCATTCTTTCATATATTGAAATTATGTCTCTATTTTCAGAGGCATTGTCTTGTTTGCTTTTGAGACTAGCGGGATAGGTCACCAAAATTAACTTGGGAGCTAGAATGCTCAACTTGGCAATTGGCATTAGTATTTGGGTAACAAATAAATAGAATTTTGAATTATTGATTTTGGGACCTACAAGAAACAAGCTCCATCACTAGGAAGAAAGAAATATTATGTGCATAGTGTCATAACACAAGCTTGAAATGTAGAGATCCAATTTTTGCACCAAGGGATCCCTTTGTAACATTTATGGTTATTACATGTGAGCGAAATATATCCTTTGGAATAAGAAGTTGTTGATAAAAAATACAAGTGTATATAAAGCTATTTACATGTAGCTTTTAAACTAAAAAAGAATATCACTAGAATGGTCTAAGGCTTTCATGAAGCAATGGGATTTAGAGAGATCCGTTGGACTCGAAAATTTACACACAATACATGATCTCCCCAATGAGGACAATGATTAGGATGAGCATATTCCTCATTATAATGTGGAATTTAAGAGAATGCAAACTATCTTGATAATATGATTGATAAGATTGATAGTGAATTTGTTTATTCTAAAGGCAATTCATTATATTTTTTATTGCTATATTCAAATGTTGCATGAATGTCCAAATAATAAGGTAACACTAGAAAGATGGATCAATGAAGTCATCGACCCTATAATTAGTAGTGTTCTCATATGAGTTTTTTAAATAATCCATTTCTTTAAATCATAAAATTGATGCACAACAAGTTGTTCCCACTTGGAAATGGATCCACTTCATTGTCACACTTTCCTTGCTATGTCGAGAATTTAAGAAGGCAAAATTGTCATTCTTCATCAGCTTATGTCTTAGTTGTTTTGTCTTGCTATGATAAAAGTCAAATAAAATAAAACCTGAGCTATTCTTAATGCTGATGAAATTTTTGAAGCAATTAAAGTAGCATTACCTCCTCCAATATTTCTTTGGTTTAGAGAAGTTTTCATATTAATGGAAAGTCATAAAGAATTGAGTTGTGATGCTATGATTTAGCTTATGCTTTCTTAGGTTTGTTAAATCAATAATTTGTTTGTATCATTTCTTACTTAAAAAGTTTTTAATTATCTGGTAAAGAAGAAATTTTCAAAGATGATGCGCACTGCTGAATTAGAGCTTTATTCTCTTAGTCGGATGATTTAAAGACTTCTACTTACATCAAGATGACATTTCCCACTATCATGCAAGTCATTCAGAGTTTGACTCTACCAGTAGATCTTGGAGAAATAATTATTGATGGCATTGATACCAACAATTTAGGGTTGAGATTATTGATCCTCATTTTTTATTTGTTTCTATTGATTACTGGTTTGTATATTAAGCCACAGCCCCATCTTAAAGTTTCTATTTTTTTCATAACAATGACTTGTCTGCAAAATATCTAAATTTATCAATTTCCTATTGCAATCATTTCCACCATNGCTGGTTTGTATATTAAGCCACAGCCCCATCTTAAAGTTTCTATTTTTTCATAACAATGACTTGTCTGCAAAATATCTAAATTTATCAATTTCCTATTGCAATCATTTCCACCATAACCATGGAGATAACCACGTTGATGAAAAAAATTGAGATTTGCCAACATAAAACATGTTTAATTGACAAAAGAGAGACTGAGAATAAGAAGTTGGCCAAGTTTGAGCAATGCGCATCCAGCCAATCCAACCACACAATAGACTGTAATCCACTTGAAAATGAAATGCAACTATCATCTCTCGTGAGAAATTGGAAAAAAAATACAATCAATTCTCTCAACATGAGCTTCTATGCATAACTAAGTATTAAAAAACCAACTATAATGACACTGGTGCTATGTTATTATTTATAAATCAGGAATGAAAGAAATGAAAGGAATGGAATGATGAATGAAGGGAAATAGGAAACAAATTAGAAAATCACACAAAAGTACATTACAAGTCATTTTACACAGATCTAAAAAACATTGTTAAAAAAAAAACAAGATCTCATTCTCATTTGATCATGTACTAGTAATAAAAGGAAAAATATGAAAGCAAAGAATAAACTTCTAATATGAATCATATCAAACAATCCAAGCTTGTTTTATATGCTTTGCAAACATTTGAAACTTTTCATGCTGATTCCTAGTGATAAAAAAAATAACAAATAAAAAAAAATCCTTTGAAAAGGATTATGATTGTGCGCTTGTTCAAGTAACCTCGCCCAAATTTACATTATAAAACCCTGCATCCTAAGATTATGATCTTCTCTAGAAATATATAGTACTCTGAACAAATGACAAAAAATCCTGAATCAACTTCACTAATTTGCTTGGCAATGTGATGCATACATGCCATGCAAATTTTGATGTGATGTTAACAATTTGAGTGTTCTGCCTGGAAATATGAAAGTTTAGGTTTTAGATATGTAAATACATAAAAATTGCATGCTATGTATGCATATGCCCCATTATTTTACTGTGCTCTTAAGAAAATAAAACATCAACACAGTACCTTAACCAAGTTACTCGACATCATAAACTCTTCTTCTTTCATATCTATTAAGCTTATTTGTTATCCATCCGTTTCAGCAAATTGTACAGCTTTGCATATTAAGCCACTGAACTACAATTTACATCTCAATGTTTCAATTTATTTCATATTAATGATTTTTCATTGGATGAAATATGTTTAAAAACTTGTCAGCAAAATATAGGAATTAGCCAATTTGCTAAATAAATAACATAACCATGGACACGACAACACAAATTCATGAGATAGACCTACAAAGATAAGAAGTTGCAAATTTAACCAAAAAAAAACCCAATTTGAGAATATCGGCTAACATAAGGGTCCATTTAGAACAGTTGGGTTTTCTAGACAGGTGCCACTTTTATTTGGCTATAGCATTCCTGCTGCTTCTCAAAAAATTTTTAGTGAGTTCCAGCCCAGTAATAATTAGATCTATTAGAGTATAACTATGAAAAAGTTGTTAATCTCAAAATAAAAAATAATCTACAATACTAACAACTTTCAAAAAAAAATATTTTTACCATAATAATGTTATAGCTATCTTTATATATAACCGCATACATCCATAAAGAACCCTTGTACATCCAAACAACCCGACCATGCAGAAAATTTCACTTGAAAATGAAATACATTAATAATAATTTATTAAAAAATAAAATAGACTATCAATTTGTTGGGCATAATGTGCATTAGATGGGCAACCAAAAATGAACTTGAATAAGACCAATATTAATTGTTAACCATAATTCAAGAATAAAATGAAAAGAAAAAAAACAAAAAAAAAGAGATATGACGACTTTTACAATCATTGAACGATAAATGTTTAGAGCAACAACATAATTACATTCTAATTTAATAAAACAACAACAATATAAGAGGAAATAGAAAGCAAAGAACAAAATTTTTCAAACATGAAGCTACAAAATTTGAGAGGTATCGATATCACTCTGTAAGGGATACCCTAAGAATTTCCACTGTGCTTGAATTTTCTGTATCGTAGCATCAATCCTTCATCGTTAAGTATGATTTATGATGACAATGGGTTAACTAAGATCATTTGCAGATGTCATCTTTTCCTCGCCTTCAATAATCTTACCTTCTTTTGGGACTAGACAAGGAATTCCATCAACTACCTGATAGAAAAACCTAGCATGCTAAATAAAAAAACCCAAAAAGAAAATGACATAATATATGAAATACAGCGAAGAAAAAAAAAAACTGTTAAATTCATGTTACATTTTATATTCTTTGTTGAATTCTCTACACAATTTTTTTAATTCTTGTAGTTTACAAAAATAACAGATGCAAAATAACAAAAATCCACTCGAAAGAAGTAAATATGTTTTTGGAGAGAAACCAACAAAAACTTATAATAGATATTGGCAGAAAAACAGTAAACATAGAAATATTTGATTGGATGTTAGTTGAAAAGCCTTAAAAAAAAAATCCTCTATGAACCAGATATCGTGAATATTAATTTCATATCTTAGAAGGTAAAAAACACCAGATGTGCATAATAGAGTTTTCAAAGAAGCATTAATAATGCCTAAAGTGCAACATATCCTAAGATGCAATGCATCCATTGTTTGAGAAAAGTGAGCACCCGAGAACCATAACAAACAAGACCAAGAAAAATAAAAGCACGACAAAAAACACGTCAAAAAAAGAGAGACAGGATTTATGTCATTAGGTGTGATTTAATTATGTCCGAGGCCTCATAGAGATGCACCCACTAGTTTAGCAATGTATAAATGATTACAATATTTGACACCAAAATATTTCATCTCTTCGCTTTTTTTTTTTTTTTTTTTCTTTTTTCCTCTAAAAAATCCCTCTCACCTCTAGAGTTGTGTTCAAAACCTTAATGCCAACTCCCGAATAAACCTTTTGAAAGTCAAAATAGAATATTCAAAAGAAAACTCAAATTATATAATTGTAACAACAAATTATTAAATATGATATACTCTAGAGACGGTTTAATCCATCTTTCGTTATTTTGTTTGTCAAACTATTTCTGGTGAAAAAACTTTCTTTTTCTATGCTCCCACCATAGCATAGTTGTTGTCCAAGCCTCCACAACTCCGAATTATACTCCAACCATTGGATATATCCATCACTCTTTGCATCTATATGTTGGGGAAACCTAATAACACCTTGTGCAATCTTCACAGTACAAACCACGGCTAACTTTCCCAAACTTAATGCCTTTGACCACCTGTTTTCAACTACCAACTAAATTTAGTTCTCGCTCTAAACATCTACCTTTCACAATCATTGCATTGATGGCATCCCAAAATTGCTTGAACCGTTGATAAGCATGTTAGCTCCACATATGATGCCTGTATTATGTTAATATCACCAATCCATAAGCAACACATTAGTCAGATCTTTCCTAGGAGTTTAACCTAAATAAAAAACTATCTATTTGTCTATAGCTAATGAATGAAAGCATGCAATAATGTGACTTAATATTGTCCTTCATAATAATATAATAGTNGACCTAAATAAAAAACTATCTATTTGTCTATAGCTAATGAATGAAAGCATGCAATAGTGTGACTTAATATTATCCTTCATAATAATATAATAGTTCTACAAATTAAAAAAGAAAAACAAAGTTGAACCAAATTACATCAAATAAAATAAAGCATAAAACAAACAAAATAAATTAAGTCAAACAAAAGAATGATGAGCGGACATAATTATATGCAAAGATGGACTCATGGGCAAGCAACTTTAAAAAGAGAATATGGACAATAAAGATGTGATCATGTGTTTAAGGCTTAAAATAGCGCTACATTCAAACTTCGAAGATGAAGGTAAGCTTTGTGATCGGATGAGTAAGAAAAAAAAGCTCTGTTTTTGTCTCGATAAGAAAAGTTTGCAACTAAAAAAAAGCTCAATGTTTGTTTCGCAAAGACAAAGATGGCATTATGCATTCCATTTGTACGGCCTAGATTGATAGTTTTTCCACAATTTGACAATCATTTATCAAGTTTGGTTTGTTTGCTTTCACACTCGTGGGTTATGTTACACTCAACCAATCAAAACAAATTTTTAGCATGCTTAAGAGATTGTTTAAGGTAGAAAAGGCTGCGACGTTAAAATAACAAAAATCTTAGCTAAAAAAAAAAGATAGTATTAACAACAAAATAATAAATTTTAAATAGTAAATTATTTAAACTTTAAGGGGTTGTTTGGGATCTTTTTTTTTTTATTTTTTTATTTTTGAAAAAAAAACAAACATAAAAACGATTATTTGTTATTTATTTATTAATTAATNTCAAAGACGAAGATGGCATTATGCATTCCATTTGTACGGCCTAGATTGATAGTTTTCCCACAATTTGACAATCATTTATCACATTTGGTTTGTTTGCTTTCACACTCGTGGGTTATGTTACACTCAACCAATCAAAACAAATTTTTAGCATGCTTAAGAGATTGTTTAAGGTAGAAAAGGCTGTGATGTTAAAATAACAAAAATCTTAGCTAAAAAAAAAGATAGTATTAACAACAAAATAATAAATTTTAAAATAGTAAATTATTTAAACTTTAAGGGGTTGTTTGGGATCTTTTTTATTTTTTATTTTTTTATTTTTGAAAAAAAAACAAACATAAAAACGATTATTTGTTATTTATTTATTAATTAATTTTATTTTTAAATGAAACACCGTTGTTTGTAAAACACTCAAAAGATAAAAAATGTATTTTTATCTGTTACGAAAAAAAAATTCTCACTCACATCTCTCTTAGCCTGCATGTTGGGGAAAAATTATGACATCAGGCCTCTGCATGCAGAACTATTTGCAGAGTCTAATCTCGTGCTGACACGTGGAAAGTCGGTTCACCTACATAGAAAATGAAACAAAAATGAAAACGCGCAACCCGACCCGACCGATGCGTTACAGAGCCTAAGCAAATATTTTTTTTCGTTATTTATCATTGTCGTCGTGTTATACAAATACTCCCTTTTGTTATTCTAAAAAACATATCAATAACACGTGAATGACACATCAATAACACATTAAATAATACATGAATAACGCAGAAAATATTCAAAATACGCGAGGGAATATTCCTATAACACGAAATATTCTTAAACCTTCAATAACACATTAAATAACTATAAGCTATTAATAAATATAAATTATGACATTTAAATAAATTATTTTATTCTATAAAACACTAACAACAAACTAATAACACACTAATAATACATAATAACACACTAATAACACAATTATACACTCCCTAGCCCACGGTATAACATGTGGTGAATATTCTCTGCATGTTATACTGCGGGTTATAATGTCGCCCCATGTGTTATGCAGCCGCCCTATAACACTCCCCTAGCCCGCGTATAACGCGTATTGAAAATTTCCCATGTGTTATACCGCGGGCTAGAGAGTGTATAATTGTGTTATTATGTATTATTAGTGTGTTATTATGTGTTATTAGTGTGTTATACCTCAATAACACATCAATAACACATGAATAATACATAAATATTCAGAATAATGCGGGAGAATATTTTTATGCAATGAAATATTTCTATAACGCATCGGTCAGGCTGGTTTGCGCGTTTTCTTTTTTTTCATTTTTTTATGTAGGTAGGTCGGTCTTCCATGTGTCAGCGTGAGATTGGACTCTGCAAGCAGCTCTGCATGCAGAGTCCTGATGTAATAATTTTTCGCATGTTGGGTGGGTTCACCGCATGGACGGCGTTTTGAGTGCCAGTGGTTAGAAATCTGTGAAACAGTTTCCCACCGTTGAAATCTGCCAATGATCGCAGACTTCTCACCACCGCATTCCTTGTCACCGGCCATATTAGTCTCACCGACTTCAAACTTTCACGTTAGATGATGTCGTGGCTTGGATGAGGACGGTCTCGGGCTTGAGGTTGCGGTAGACAATGTCAAGGGAATGGAAGTGGAAAGGGCAGAGATGAGTTTGGAGAGGTAGAAGCAGATGGCAGAGGTGGAGAGGACATGGTCGGGATGGAGGGAGAGGCAGAGTGAGTTGAGGTCTCCGCCAACCCCCTCCGCCGGGGCAAAAAGAGATGGCCCAACCAAGGAGGTCGAGGTTTTCGACGTTGTCGATGAGGAAGGAGAGGAATGGGGGTTAACGAAGACGAAGAAAATAAATTTTTTTGTCAACTTTATAAAATTTGGCTTGTCAATGAATAATTTTTAAGGGACCTTCTAAATTATTTTTATATTTCATTTTTTCTTTTATTTCTAAATAGATTCAATTATTTGATGTATTAGTAATTATTATCATATTTTTATTGTTTATTTTTTATAAATAAATTAAACTATTTAATGTTTGTGTGCGCTCATTGAAAATTTTTTTTATATCAAATTCTAGCCCTTTATTTTATTTAGTCAAAAAAATATCTGAATCTAGTTTCGCCAACGGATTATGTTTTTCGACAACTTTTAAGGCGAATAGGGGAGTTAACGGAGATGAGCGGTCGGTGATGAGGAAGACAATGCTAATGGCATATATGTAAAAATAAATTATGTTTAATTAATTGTTTAAAATATAATTATATGTTCTTTATGGTTGATACACATCCAAATATTATATATATATATATATATATATATATATATTAAGAGCAAATAAATTATAACGGTACCAAACACATTTTCTAAATACTGAAAATAGAAAACAAAAGAAAAACAAAATCAAAATCAGAAAACCAAAAGATATTCCAAACATAGCTTAATATTAAAAAATTAAATAGTATATACTATAAGAGCAACATGTCATGCACTATAACGCATATAGCACAAGCTCCTTTGGCTGCACACACACTCTTACACAAATAACACAATATGTGCCTCACTACGCCATAGGTTGTAGCACAACTTCTTTTGCATTATTGATAGATATGAGCAAGCTCCACCGCAAATTTAATATAGCTCATTTGAAATTTGAATGTCTCCATTGTTTCCTTTACGTGCACTCCTCCCTTTGCACTCAAAATTTTGAGTAACAGATAATGATCCTTCATCTAATTTCTCATCTTCTAATGTCTCACTCAAAATTAGGTTAAGAACATCAGTGAGTTCCAGCTTCATATTCCAATATGAATTGCTAATCATCGTCATAGTTTCAAAATAGCACCCTGATAGTGATTCTAACAAGCTCAATGCATGAATTTCATTGTCAAAGTTGAAATCAACCAAACGCAACTAACTTGTGATCAAACCAAACTTCTCCATTGCATTCTTATTGCATTCTTATGGAAGAACCTTTTGATGGTCATGTTACTGAAAAGCTTTCTTATGAGATGTGCCATTTGATGGTTCACTTCTTGCATATCTTTAATAGAGCTTTCATAACAAATGTTATAGCCTTCTAATGCAATTTATTAAAGAAAACATTATTCTTCAGCATGGAGTACAACTAATAGTGATAATTCAACATGAGAACCATACATTTTTGGTTCATGGTTTTAGGTTATGAATCCAAAAGACGTAAATTCAATTTTCTACGTATTGGTAATCCTTCATCTCCAACTTCTAGTACTTGAAGTCCTTACCACCAAATTTATTGATCTTTGTTTTCCCATATTTGAATGTCATTGCTTCCATTTTCCCCATCAAACTGTGAAGCTTCGCTTTGACACAAGTTGTTGAGAAGAAAATGCACCCCAATAACTAATAATGAGAAAAGTTGAGGGCAATTGAAATACACCGAAAAAAGAGAGTAAAAAATTTATGTTATTTAGTGAAATACATGTAGGTCAACAACTGCATAGAAGAACTGGTCTTGAGATGTGTGCAATAATACAATATTTGGCCCCAAATAATTTCTCATCTTGGCTCCATATTGTCTTTTATTTCCTCTTTCTATATAATCCCACGCCCATTATTCTTACCACAAAGTCAAAACAACAAAGACAAAAGGAGATTCAAATTATATATGTTTTACTATAAATAGTGCACTCAACAAATTACTTTTATCAGTTGTTTATCTTAGTCAACTCATCTCTATCAAGTCAATTCTTGCTAATCTTCTCTCCAGCAATTTTGTTGCAACTTAAGACTCAACCCCACCGTCATATGCTTAGATTGTCAATAATCTTCACTGCATTTTACTTCCAATCATCGATCAAACATAACAAAATTCTTGTCAGCATCACAGCATTGGCAGCAACTTTGCAAACTCAACACCTGCAATCCCTTGTTCTCAATAGCCAACCTCATTTGCTTGTGACTCAAGGCACTAGCATCATCTTCCTCTACACTAGTGATGCCTCAAAATTTCCTACCTCATATATTTGCATTTGAGCAATTCTTGTCAATGTTTAAGAGTTGAAAGCTTTGTTAGCTCACTACTAATGAAGCACCTCGCTAGTTCAATCTCTACCATCTGCAATGGTTTACCTTTATGTTAGTCACAATTACCCAGTATCAAACTCCATGGTACACAACTAAAGATCAATGCTCCTTATAGAGCTCAAACTACCATCTTTCATCTGAGATTGCAACAACGTCTAAGAAAGCAATGGCAATCCTCTGCATTACTCCTTTTATAAATTAATGAGGTCGTGAATAGTGAGAACACGTAAGGCAAATAATTAGGAATTAATTGGTAATAAATAGTAAAATTGAATTAATTGACTCAAATTTCAATGATTGATTTAGTAATAAAATTTCGATCAAATTTCGGCCACAGATTCACCAAGTATCAAGATATTCAAGAATTTGGAGAGATCTAATCTGAGAAATTAAGTTCCAAGTCATAACAACCATATCAGCAAGCCACATGGTCACGCAGCTACACCATTAGTATTTGGCAAATTTATGATTTAGCTTCCAAAAATTTAGTAAAAAAGTCAGGAGACACATTAATGTCAGATGCACAACTAATATGCATTGGTGCTAATCAGCGCATTACATAAGCTAAATAACAGGCCTGTTTGTCCATCTAGCACAGCCATTAAATTATTAATGTCGTTAGAATTAAAACTTCTAGTTCACATTGGTGGAAAAAAAAGCTTGGCCAATTGTTCTAAAATTCTTCAAACTTTAAATATCACGCAAAAAAAAAACATAGAGGCATGTACATTGTGCAGTAGTCCAGTTTTCTCAAGATATATATTTTTGACTTGATGAATTTTCTTCTCTAATAACTTCCTCTAAAACAACGCATATGATGTCATATATTTTCAACAAACTATTGAGAGAAGTCAAATGTGACCCCTAACATGTATCTCGTGCATATTTTAGTAAACCAACTTGATTTAATCTCTTGTCATTATCTATTTTATCAATTATAATTGTTTTTGTAATTTTAGTTGCTTGAGCAATTTTCATTTGATCTTGTCTTTTACAAAAAAAAAACAAATCAAATTAAGTATAAGTGTCATATAAGCGAAAAATTAACAAAATAAAATAACATATTTTGATGAAGCTGCATAGTTATTAAAGATATGTTTATTACTAAAACATTTAAGTTTGAGGAGGGCAAAATTTTTAATGTACAATATAATATTACGTAGTTAATAAAAATCTAGGAGGGCGGTCAATTTCACAGGCAGCAAAAGTTATAATGTATAATATGATATTACATAGTTATTAAAAATTTAGGGGAGTGACTGTTGTGGGCTTGATAGGGATTTTCTTTGGACACTATCCCAGAACAAATTTAAGACTTCAAAGAAAAAACATAACAGATGATGCTCAAAATTCCCCGACTTTCATGTTTTTTTCTCTTATGATCGAACTAAATTGAAAGAACAGGTCTTCTATCAAACACAGTGCACGCAAATGTACATTCCTCAGAATTGAATTCAGATACAGGATTGAGAGCTTTGATGCAAAAACTATGAGCTCCTGGACCTTCCAATTGGATGTACAGAAACAAAAAGGTGGATTTCCTCACTAAAATTTCAACGGGGAACCACAGATAGGGCAATAACTATGCTAGAATTGGGGGAAAAGAAACCTACCGGGAAAGAAACGCCGATTGCATTGCAAATGATAGATTGAGTTTCCTGACAATACCTGCACGGGAATGAGGAGCCGACCAAAATAATGAAACATTCGTCAATTTGAAAACTTTTTCAAAACAACGAAAGTATGGACGAAGCTGAAGAAAAACCTCAATGGCTGCTTGGAGATAGGGCAAACCAAGATGTCGAGTAGGGCCTTGCTGATGGCACCCGCGTCCTTCAGATGGAGCGCCATGCTAGCTCTCACCATTCCTTTGCGAAGACCAGAGGCATCTACTCGCAGATATAGAACTAATCCGCTTCGGCTGGGTTTGTAAAATAAACATTTTTTTAGACTAAATGTATCTCTATGTACAAAAAAATCCAGTCAATGGGAAGTAAAGGATGAGTTGACCAGTGATTTTGACTAATTTCATGTTATACAAATAACTAATTAATCAATTATGAAACAGGTAGAATTATTTTAAAACTAATGAAATTAACATCTTCTATGCATTTCATGTGCCAATAGCAATTACATCTCACATATCATCCCCTTTAATTCTATGCTCAATTGTTATAGGTTTGATAGGGTCTTCATCATTTGTCCTAATTAAGTCACTATAATTTATGTTTGAATATTAAACATGCTGAATAAAGCCATGTTTATAATGGTGGTCAATAAAATTGT
>JXCR01110076.1:1526-13197 GCA_002079205.1 Phalaenopsis hybrid cultivar
AACTTTAAAAGAACATTTTGGCCGAAAATTGGGATAGTCTAGAGGCCTTGGAGGTTACCATTAATGTATAGAATTTCCAATAGAATGTAACAATTGTGAGGAATTCTTTGAGAGATTGTAAGAGTGGAGGGAAAGTGAGTGATTTCTTCCTCCTTGCTACTTCGAAGAGGAATTCTGTGTGCTATAAAGAAAGAAAGATATTTAGAGGAACTTCGAGGAGTGTTCTTGGGGAGAAACTAAAGATTTGCTTATTGTAGTTTGTATGACTTTGATTTTATATATGAATTTCGAATTTTATTGTGTTTTCCCGATGAGTTATGAGTAGTTTTCTTTGTCTTTCTCCTTGTTTCGAGATTTGTGAAATAGTAATTTGAACTGGCAAAACCATGAAAATGTTTAAGAAATTTTGATAATCTTTTCACTTTGATCTTAATTTACTTTCAATCTGGCCAATTGATTCGTTAAAATATGTTGAGTTTTACAACTAAAGTGAAGATTACATCCAAGATTCAGGGAGGTCAAAACCTTGGAAGTTGGGTGCAAATAAATAGGAAAATAATATTATCGGGCGTAGAATTGGAGATTTCTCTTGGAAGTTGGGTGCAAATAAATAGGGAAATAATATTATCGGGCGTAGAATTGGAGATTTTCAAAGCCCTCGGAAGTTGGGTGCAAATAAATAGGGAAATAATATTATCGGGCGTAGAATTGGAGATTTTAGATTAGAAGTTGGGTGCAAATAAATAGGGAAATAAAATTATCAGGCGTAGAATTGGAGATTTTAGAGGAAAGTTGGGTGCAAATAAATAGGGAAATAAAATTATCGGGCGTAGAATTGGAGATTTTAGAGTGAAAAGTTGGGTGCAAATAAATATGGAAAAAAAATTATCGAGCGTAGAATTGGAGATTTTAGAGTGACAGACTAAAATCCCCAATTTGGTGCAAATAAATAGGGAAATAAAAATTATCGAGCGTAGAATTGGAGATTTTAGAGTGGAAAGCTAAAATCCTCAATTTGGTCCTATCATTTGGGTGTTGAAGTGTAGATGTTAGCCCTCAGGCAACTAAAATCTTCCAATTTGGTCCTATCGTTTGGGTACTGAAGTGTAGATGTTAGCCCTCAGGGGAGGGGAACGGCAATTCGGTTCTATCGTTTGGTTGCTGAAGTGTAGATGTTAGCCCTCAGGTGAGGGGAATGTGGGAGCTCCAAAGTGAGAGCCGGTATCCTCCCAGCCTTGCCGCAGATTTAGTAAACAAGCGTAGGATTAGTTAATGTTCTTTATGCCTGGATCAAAGGGTAAAGAATATGTATGCTTCTATTTGACACAATATAAATTGAACTAATTCATTTTATCCATTCACTATAATTTCTTGATAAGGAGAATGATGCTTTCTTATACATTGAATATAACAATTAAACCTTCCTTAGTATCATTAGTTATTTATTAGTTATTAAAATTATCTATTTATTTCAATTGTCTATTAGTGACAGATAAGCAAATTGAACTTCGTTGTTGTGATTAAAGTATTGCTTTTCTAAAATCTTAGTCTGTAATTCTAAACTACCCCCTGTGGGATCGATATCTAGGACTCCATTAGAGCCCTATATTACTTAAGCGGTACGTATACTTGCGTTGATAAGTGTGACTTTACAATTATTGAATATTTATTACGTTCATATTTGCGATATGTATACTTGCGTTGATAAGTGTGACTTTACAATTATTGAATATTTATTATGTCCATATTTATCGTATACTTGCATTGATAAGTGTGACTTTACCATTATTGAATATTTTATATATACATCTTTATCGAATCTATAATTGTTATTAAGTTTTTGGTGCAGTTGCTGAGGAATTAAATCTTTTAGCAGCATTTTTTAAGCATATATAAAGTCGCCGGTCAAGTTTTTGGCGCCGTTGCCGGGGAGTGAGTGAGAACCCTATATAAAGTCGCCGGTCAAGTTCTTGGCGCCGTTGTCGGAGAATTAAATCTTCTAGTAGCGCTGTCAAATTCTTATATTTGTTGGTTTATAAAAAAAGTTGTTGTCAACCGCCAGTAGAACTCACATCTTTTCTAAGTCATTAGTTTTTTGCCCAATGGGGGGTAGATATCATAGGGTCATTTCTGATAGCTACTGAACAACGAAAATTCATCATCTTAGCTGTCAACTACTTCATTAAATGGGTAGAAGCAAAGCCTCTTGCCAAAATCACTGAGGCAAATGCCAAACAGTTTGTCTGAAAAAATACCATATGTCGCTTTAGGCTTCCTTCAAAGATTATCACTGATAATTGGACTCGATTCACTAGAAGGGTTTTCACATCATTCTGCAATGATCTTCACATTCAGTTGGTGCACATTGTTGTGGCGCATCCCCAAACAAATGGACAAACAGAGATAACGAATCGTATTGTACTCAAAAGATTGAAAAGTTAACTTGAGAAGGCTGGGGGGCAATGGGTAGATGAGCTGCACAACATCCTTTGAGCCTATTGATACACCTAAAATATATATTATTTTTAGACACATTTTTATACATATTTTTTAGATATTGCGCTTTAATGGAATGTATTTTTTGTGTTTTTCTTACAGATATAAGTAAAAATGAAAAAAATACTTAAAGAAGTGAAAAATGATCAAATTTGGAGGAAAAATGTGAAAATTTGTGCAAAAGAGTTTTGTTAAAAAGAGAAGGTCGCGCCTAAGCGCCGAGACCCCAAGCTTAAGCGCCAGTGGCAGTTACTAGACAAGTAAAATCAGTTTTCACGAATTTCAAAGAGGTTTTTGAGGCACCGATTGACTTAATATGTGGTTGTAACCACCATTGACGAAAATTATCATGAAAGGATGTGTCTCTTGGGTAAATACATCAAATCAAGACACATTTTGAAGAGATCCCAANATTTGAAATGATTTATTCTTTTAAACAAAAGTGTGGTTTTGTTTTCTCCATGGATTCTGAGTAGTTTTCTTTATCTTTCTTCTTAAAATGAAGTAATTAAGTTTTGGATGGAAGTTGTGGAGAGTATTGATCTTTAATGTTGGAAGTTGTGATGACTTTTAAACTAAAGTGTGGTTTTTTTTCTCCATGGATTCTGAGTAGTTTTCTTTATCTTTCTTCTTAAAATGATAAGTAATTCGTTTTCTCCATGGATTCTAAGTAGTTTTCTTTATCTTTCTTCTTAAAATGATAAGTAATTAAATTTTCTCCATGGATTATGAGTAGTTTTCTTTATCTTTCTTCTTAAAATGATAAGTAATTATTTGATGGAAGTTGTGGAGAGTATTGATCTTTAATGTTGGAAAAAGTTGTGAAAATTTAAATATGGATGGAAGTTGTGGAGAGTATTGATCTTTAATGTTGGAAGAAGTTTTGATGATTTAAATCCATGAACCGAAAGTTGTGGAGAGTATTGATCTTTAATGTTGGAAGAAGTTGTGATGATTTAAATCTATGCACTTCATTACTTCTTGATTTGGTCAATCTAAATGTTAAAATTTTTTGTGAGAATATGTAAGAACCGGGCTGGTATTGTCTCAGTTAACAATTGGAAAGAATCACATGAGGTTGTATAAAATGTAGTTCATATGATTGAGTGCAAATAAATTTGGAAATAATCATTGAAGGGTGTAGAGTTAGAAGAATTTAAAGTGACAGGTTAAAACCCCCAACTTGGTTTAGAAAATATTCATTAATGGGTGTAGAGTTAGAGGACTTTAAAGTGATAGGTTAAAGCCCCCAACTTGGTTTATTGTTGGGTGTAGAGTTAGAGGACTTTAAAGTGACAGGTTAAAGCCCCTAACTTGGTTTATTGTTTTGTTTTTGATACGAGATGTTAGCCCTCAGGTGGAGGGAATCGAGGGAACTCTAGAGTGAGTGCTAGTATCTTCCAATGACAAGTTAAAGCCCCCAACTTGGTTTATTGTTTTAGGTTCTGATATGAGATGTTAGCCCCCAGGGTAGAGGAAATCTAGGGAACTCTGGAGTGAGAGCTAGTATCTTCCATGCCTAGTCGGTCTTCAGAACTATTCAGACTTTAAATTAGCTAATGTTCTTTATAACATCTCAAGTAAGGGTAAAAAATATTATTGCTCCTATTTGGCACAACACAATTTGCATACTTTAAAAAATTCCTATAAAAACCATTTTTAGTTTAAGTAATTATCTTTTTAAAAAATAGAAAAACTTTCTAAAAAGTGCATATTGTATAATCTTCCCCATGAGTTCGATATTCAGGTCTTAATCAAAAAGTCCTATATTACTTGATAGAGATATGTATACTTGCGTAGTATCCCAATATAAATATATATAAATTAAAAAGTTAAATTCTTATTTTTCTTCAGATCAAGTTTTTGATTTTGTTGCAAAATAAGGAAATATAAGTGAAAAATATCATCAGAATTAATTAAGTGAAAAATACCATCAGAACTATTTCTATACTATGCATAAGCATTAAGTATCCAGGGATCATCAGAATTAATTTTGTTGCAAAATAAGGAAATATAAGTGAAAAATACCATCAGAACTGTTGTTATACTGTGCATAAGCATTAAGTATCAACGGATCACCTATCGCACAACCTGCGAACTCCAACCAGGGGAAACTCCATATAACTTGTGTTTCAACACTGAGGCTGTTATCTTAGTTGATATCAGAGTTTTGAACCCACGAGTTAAGACTTTCGATTTAGATAACAACGAGGAAAAACTCCAACAACATTTGGATCTCCTCCCAGAAACACACGATGTGGCCCATCTTAGAGCTGTTTTCTACCGCCAAAGAGTTGCTCACTAATTCAACCGAAGAGTCAAGCCTCAACCTATTTCCATCAGTGACCTGGCCTTGCGTAGTATTGAAGCCACCGGCCATGGTCCCCAACGCAATAAACTATCACCTCTCTCGGAAGACCCATATATTGTGGCTGCTATGATTAAGCCTGAAACCTTTAAGCTTAAGGACTGAGATGGGAAAATCTTGCCTCAAACTTGAAATGCAGAGAATCTTTGCAAATATTATCAGTACCACCCCATTCATGTAGTCCACATATGCTTTTACATTGCAACTCATACACAATTAATGTATTTTAAATATTTTCACTTATTTTTTTATACATAAATGATATCTTTAGAAAGTGTAATAACTAATTCACGAGTCACTTCATGCTCTCGACCCGAGAAATACACAACTCCTGTTGTATATTAATCATAGCACGATCAATCACAGGGGAATTCAATCTAACAACTTCCATATGGGTTAATATCGCCGAGTTTTTACTCCGATAAACAACCGTGGATAGGTTAACAGTCCTTGGTGGGCTACACGTGACCCCTTCCACACAAGTTTGTAAGTGAGCAATGCTCCAACAAACAACCTCAGATAGGTTAATAAGTCATTGATGGACTTTTGTTTGCTCCTTTTATGTAGTTTAACATCATAGAGTAAAACTCTGATAAATAACCTCAGCCAAGTCAAATGTTGTTGATGATTTATCCCCACGGTAACCTTCTCACATATTAGATCTTCTAAATGATATATTGTACCACTGTGACATGAAATAAAATAAGCTTCAAGCTTATCACCAAAAAACACTTGGGGGCAAACATCTAACAAAATAAGTTGATCGACGTGCATCATTAATACAACATCATTTTGACAAAGTTTGAAAAGAATAACAACATCTGTGTAGTTAGAGCAACATGACAAAAGCAAATATGCTACAAACATTAAAATGAAGAGTAAAACATTAATTGACGTCAACGTTCTCCTCCGCCACTTCGTTGTCATTGAAGAACACCTTATTTAGTTCACTTTTGATGTCATCACCAACAGAATCTGAGGAAGGGTCCTCTAAAGCCTGGCTTGGAGTGAGCCCCTTAACAACAATCCCGCTTCAATGTTGTGTCGCTCGACTCCCCTTCAAGAAACCCTAGATGAAAACTTCTTCGATGAACCACTTATGTTGCTCCTTTACCTCAACATCAAGTACATGATCACGAGCTTCTTGGACATGGTCTCAAATGATAGTTTTGAACTTAAGTGATTTCATGAAGTTTTTGAGTGTTTTACGCTTAACTTCTAAAACATTAACATCTTTTGTGGATCTCAAAAGTCGGATCTCTTCTTCTTGGGCTAACACCGTCGACTTAAGGGCTTTCACGCTCTTATTATTTTCACGAAGGCTCGCTCGTGCTTCCACCAACCCCTCCCGAGTTTCTTCAGATCCTGAAGCTGCAACGAGAGGAAGATTGCCATTGTTGAAAGTTATGTCCTACACTATGTCAAATGTGATTCCATAGATGTAATTTTTTCGACCCAATATTCAAACCGACGCTTGTACTCGCCTTGAAAATATTTGATCTCAACGAACTCGGAAATTCAGTTTCTCAATGCAAGTCATAGTCCCTACTGGTTTTCCACCATTTTATCCACCTAGAAAAAAAGAAATATGGGTCAGAAAGATAAAATAATTATGTAGTAGCAGAAAATGAGAGAAACTTAGAAAACTCTAGGCTTTTAGGAGCCCAGTACATTCATGAGGCAAGATATTTTCAGGAACGTTAATAGTTGAAAGGCTTGGCAAAGGCTACCGTGATGTTTCAACTTTCTTTTATTTATGAGGCAGTACTTCACATTCACTGCTCGTTGAGAGCCGCTTTGAGGATTCTGTGAGAGCTAGCTCATAAGGTCTCTTTGTAGATTTCTTTAGCGCTACAACTGTTGACCATTCAGGGTGGAAATAAAGCTTAGCCTCGAGCAATGATTCCTCTCTCACAAATTCGTGAATATATTGTATCTCAAACAATAGTTCCTTCATGTCAGGAAATCTCAGCATCTGCAATATTACTTCTTTGGTAATCTGAGAGAGATAAGCAATTGTTGAAATCTTCATCCCCTCTCGCGGAGCCCCTAATCCTTTTTTGCAAAGAAGAATTTTACGGACTATTATCTTATCAGTTCCTTTAGACAGAAATCCAACGCCTTATGCTTAAACAACACACAATCATGTGTATCAGTAAAGAACCCACACAGTCGTGCAAAAATTGACGGTGTTAACTTTAACTCGCGACTCCTGAAGAAAACTGTCAACCCAATAATGACTGTCAGCATTCGACAAGATAACTGAGCAACGCAAACTCCGAACGCCTTCATAATTTCAATAAACGTAGGTGCCGGAGAAAATCGTAGGTCAACATTCAAGGTAACCTCATAAATAGTAACATACCTAGAAGGTAGAGAATATGCTCGATCAGTTGAAGTCAATAACTTCACTACCATATGATTCGAAAAAAAAATACTTCTTTTAAAAAAAGATAAATTTGCTCTCCGTCACAGTTGACACTGTATCCTAACTTCACTACCATATCATATATACATAAATTGAAGGCTAGATGTTAGATATGTAAATACATAGCTTGTAAATCTTTTTTATTTAAAAGGAAGCAAAAACAAAATCGACAGCACAATCTATGGGGATCCAACATTTTATTAATGAAATATATCCAACATTTTATTAATACTTTTTTTTAAGTGTAACTCACAAATTTACTAACTTAAATACCTCACAAAACGTGCACAAAAATCCAAATAAAAAAAAAGATTATTAAAATAATAATTAATAAAGTATTTTTAAAATGAAGTTGATTAATGTCACAATATAGTCCTTCCTCCAACAAAACTCTCAATATCTAATCACTATTAGTGGTGTAATCTTCAAACCGATCCGCCCACCTAAAAAGTCATAATTCTCTGTTTTTTTCTTAGTCACCTTTAAGACTATCATAGATATATGGTTGTCGCGAAGTAAGTATGAAATATTGTAGTTCACATTAGCAAGACAATGCTCTAAAAGTATCAAAAAGGTCTCGAGCTCATCTATCCCGAAGGTTCAAAAATCACAAAGCACAAACCTCTAGATGCAGCATTAGTAATAAAGAATATTGTAGTAATCAATTCAAGTTTAATGAAACTTCGAGATATCAGATAATAGAGTATAAACGAACAAATCTGCCACTATTAGAAGACAATAGACCTTATTAAAAAAAAGGTTCTTGATTGTCTTTAAACCATGTAATACCCAAATAACACAATTTTCATACATGCATGTCACCAAAAAAACTATCCAGAAGAACCTTAAAAGTTACAACACTAAAGAAGAAGAACTTGGTTGCCTTCATTGGGATTTGACACATGTCAATAACTAATAAAATATATAGGTCATGCATAAGAACTCATAAGGTCAAATATCTCATCATAGATCTCCAAAATAAAAAAAATTAAAACACAATAAAAATTTACATTACATATTACACTCACGGTTGCCTCACTGGCCATTCAAGTGGGAAGAAATACATGTACAAGAACTCAAAGTAACATTGAGATTAAAAATGTTCATCATTGAATAAATCATCAATACAAAAAACAATAAACATATGTATAACATATTATAAATAAAATAACAAAAAAAGGTATAATCACTCAATTAAACCGCCAACGATGGTATATGTAATTCGCTCTCTCGACTTTATCATCTTCTTTGCACCAACTCAAAGTAACATTGAGATTAAAAATGTTTATCATTGCATAAATTATCAATACAAAAAAAAAAAAAAAACATATGTATAACATATTACAAATAAAAAAAACAAAAAAGGTATAATCGCTCAATTAAACCGCCAACAATGATATATGTAATTTGCTCTCTCAACTTTATCATCTTCCCTGCACCTTTCCCATCCTAGGCGCAAGTCTTAGGCAAATCACTTTCAACCTTTAATAAAGATTGCCCTTGGGATATTCATATACTTTAACAGGGACATGTGAATGATTTTCATAAGTCTTATTGAAGTCAATGTCATTGCGCAAATGATGCTGATGAATATAGTTGTGCAGAGCCATTGTGGCAGCCACAATATGCACTTTCTTAAGAAACAAATATGTCAACATATCTCACAATATGACATATTTTTTCTTCCAAACTCAAAATGCTCTTTCAATAACATCGCGTAAATATAAGTATTTCTTATTAAACATCTCTTACCTGTCCTAAGTGATATTAATAGCATTTTCAAAATCAAGAATGTGATATTTAGTATTCATAAATGACTTTAGAAACCTACTTTGTAAGAGGTATCCAACATCGACCAAATAACATTTATCTGACATAAATACAATAATTAGTATTGTAGTGAAAACACTTTCTCATTAGTTGGAACTCAAATAAACCTGGGGGTGACTATCGAAAGTTGTATTTCTGAGTTTTTGCAAGAAATTTGAAGATTTGAATGTCACATATAACCATGACATTTTGTGTTAGTGATCCTCATCGCCTAATAAACAAGATATTTTCATTATTCAAAACACATGCATCCACATGTGTTTCATCGATCACTCTAATATAATTCTAAAGCGTTTAACAAGGTTATTTAAATTATTGTATTCGTTTGAATTCTCAGAAAGATGAATAGATATAATTACCATAAAATATGACATATACTGCGGGTTTTGTGAAATCTCTATGTGGGTCCTTTCGAATGTTGGGTCATTAGGTTTAATCATTTATGATAAGAAACTGACTAGCGTAATCAACCCATTTGAAAAATATCTATTGATTGTTTCAGATGAGTGCTGGAATTGCTAAATGTCCCCTCTCTTATATTCATTCGTGATAAAATGTAGAAGGTTATTGTAAACTCATCTCTGAAATTTATCCTGAAGAAGCCAGTAAGTTCATGATTCCTGTGTAGTTCTTTCAAGAGATCGATGAATGACGGTTGTGTCATGCAAAACATATTGTTAAATCTTGTTGGGTGTTTCATAGGAGACTCCCTAACCCACTTATCTCTAATGTATGAAGATGTCATGCAAGGAGAGCGAACAATAAATGAGTTGTAGTACTCATACATCAAAAACAATACAGTTACAATTCTTATCTTTCTTTGCCCATTTTATTTAATGTCTGTGCATCTAACACATATAAGAATAACTGAACTAACGACTATCTGAACATGTTTCAAACAAGCGACAATCATAAATAAATTTTGAAAAGCAAATAACAAATTGTACGATCCAATTTATCCAGAGTATATCCAAAGCAACATAGATAGATAATGTCTCAATGAAAAACAAATATAAATTGTTGAACTAGAAAAAATGGAATTCAAGCACCTCTGTTATCATAAAAATATTTTAAGTAATTGACCCTATGACCAGGGGTCATTGTCATAAAAAACTCTCTTCGGGTCGGGTTATCAAGCAACTTCATAGAGAACAAGTACAACATGTACTCGTAAATTTTTTATTTACTTCTAAATTTTACATTACTTACTAAATGGAAGTTGTTTCGGATGTGTCAGAGTCATTAGTGCATGAAAAAATGAACTACAAAATTTGGCTTCTAATTTAAACAACTTCTTTTTTCTTTTTTCTGAACCCTAAGAGGCTTAAATCGACAGGTAGATTCAACTTCATTAAGGTTAGGGTTGGGGACTTCATTGGATCCAGAAGTTAGCTTGACATCCACATGCTTAATTATCCCAACAAACCCTCTCTTATGCATGATTTCCCTTGGCAACAACTCCACTAAACATATGATCCAAATTTTCTTCAAGTTCAAGGTCAATACCACAGAACTTAAAATTTTTAGCATTTGGAGTGGTCTACAAATTAATGGACTGTTCATATGTTGATGTAATTGAAGAAATAAATAATTGATAAGTGACTTCATGTGTCATAAATTCTTACTTCCAATATCTCAGCTCATCATTCTTCAGAAACATCAATTATTGCTTTATCAGGTCTCAACCCAAGCCTATGGATCCAAGCTTCAAATCTTTTCATATTTTTTAGTTCTTTCTCAATTGATCTCACTTATTGTTCAATTGCACCATGTTTATATTTCCTTCTTGTACATTCCCTAAAATTCTTTATTATATTTTTCCACCCGTCTTTATTAAAATAGGTGGTTGGCTTTTTTCTCAATTTCACCTTTTTAAGATATATGCTGCAAAATATTATTTTGACATCTTTATCCTACATATCAGACACATATATTTTGTCTTTACCTTGGCGATACTAACATGAAAAAGAACTAAGAAACATAAGTGTATAAGATATAAAAACAAAGTGTCGTTTAAAATACCATAATTTGAAAAGGAAATTAAAAGGAAACGTCACAACAAATCACGAACACCGATATCACCACTAACAACACCACCACCAGCTTCTACATACACCATCAGCATCACCACCATCAATGCACTGAAGAACTACACCCAACATTTACACACACCACCAGCAAAACTACCAAGAACATCACTACCATGTCACCAAAATCCCATGGCACAAACCAACCACACCCAACATACACACACACCACCACGGTACAACATCACAATTAACAACACCACCGCCAATGCACTAAAGAACCACATCCAACACCTACACTCATCACCAACAACACCAACACCATGTCACTAAAACCACATGACACAACAATGACACCCAATGCACACACCGCCATGACACAATATCACCACTATCAACATACATCATTGTTGTACAAAAAAATATCACCCACACCAACACTACAAACACAATCACCAACATTGCACATCTGCACACCCTTCCTCCAACAAAGAGGGAAAACTGCCAAAAAAAAAAAAAAAA
>JXCR01110085.1:0-13372 GCA_002079205.1 Phalaenopsis hybrid cultivar
AATCTTTCAAAACCAAAATAAGTAGATTATGTAAATGAGTTTCTTTAGGATATTCTAAAATTCTGATCTAGAAATATAGTAGGCCATTTTAAAAAAAAACTTTAATACATGAGACCAACTTAGAGTTTAGAAATCTTTAATGTAAAAAAGTCTGAAAATATGAGTTACTATCTAGTTTAGAAATATTTGTAAATTCTCCAAATATAGAGTTTCAGCTTTTTATCTTCTCCACTTGAAAATTTTTACTAAGAATAATTATACTTACTATATTATATCCTTAAGCTTAAGAGTTTATCAAGTCTTATATTTTAAAAAGATCAGATGTGGAACCATTTTTTGATTAGGCACTAATCCTTAAGCTTCTCCTCCCATTTTCAACTTTCTTTTTCTTTTTCCTTTTCTTTTTTTCCTTTTTATTTTTCTTTTTTCTTTTTATTTGTTTTTTTCAGGTGAGGATTACTATATCTGGATAGGTCTTTGATGATTTTGAATTCTACTCCTTTCCTAAAGCAAAGTTCTGATATATGTCCTTTACTTAAAAATATAATGATAATTTTGAAAATTATTTCTAATAAAAGAAAATTACATATTGAAAATAAAACTCTAACCCTTCTATATTTTTCAAAAAAATACAATTTCTCCTACTAAAAATAGTGACACAATATTTATCATTTCCACACTAAAATTTTTTAACTTTAAGCTTTTCTTCATTACTATAGGTTTCAACAAAATTCTCTTACTTATCCTATTATCAAAATTTTACTCTCCTAATATAACTTCATATACATAATCATTTTTTTTTTAAATCAAAATCAATTTTTTTTGTAATACATTTGAGAAAAAATAAGATTCAAGTTTTGTAGAAATATTTCAACTCATTTGAGAACAAATAAGGTTAAATATAGAATATGAAATCTAATCCCCAAACATCAAATATCTCAACTTCCAACACATAATTGAGTGGCATCTCATTTCGCCTAGAAATATTGCCTACTCGTTGACATCGATCACAAGTTTTGATATAATCGTTAGCATATTTAAAGATTTTAGGCCAATAAAATCCATATTCCAAAATTTTGTATGTTGTTTTATTAACACCAAAATGCCCCCCAAAATAAGAATTATGACATTTTCTGACAGTTTCATAAGTTTCTTCTAAAGGCACATCATTTTGGTCATCCAAAAAATAAGTCTTAGCTTCATAGAAAAATTTCCTCTTCTTTTGGTATGTCATTCCATAGAGAATAATATCACTAACAATAAAGTTCATAATGTTGGCATACCATGAAACACACCACTTATTAATATTGAACATTTCTTCATCTAGAAAATGTTCATTAATTTTTTTTTTCAAAATAGAGTGATTTTTCTAATTCAAGCATGTACAAATGATCAGCAATTTGATTCTCATCTACCTTCCTATCTACTATCTCAAAGTTAAATTCTTGCAAAAGAATAATCCATCCTATCAATATTGGTTTTGCATCCTTCTTTTTCATTAAATATTTATCAAAACATTTTGTTCTGTATGCACAATACATTTTATTCTAATTAAGTATGATTTGAATTTATTAAAAGCATATACTACTGCTAATAACTCCTTTTGAGTTGTGGTATAATTAATTTGAGCTTCATTAAGAGTTCTACTAGCATAGTAAATAACTTTGAAATTCTTATCATGTTATTATCCTAAAAGAACTCCAATAGCACAATCACTTGCATCACACATTAATTCAAAAGGTTTTTCCCAATATGGTGAAATAATATATGGTTCAGTGACTAATGTTTCTTTTAATAGCTCAAAAGATTTTAGGCGCCCCTTATCAAAATTAAAAATTACATCTTTTTCAAACAAATGGCATAGAGGCTCAGTAATTTTTGAAAAGTTTTTAATAAATTGCATGTAGTGTCTAGCATGTCCTAAAAAACTCCAAATTTCCCTCACATTTGTTGGTTGAGGTAAATTAATGATCAGTTGAATTTTTGCAAGATCTACTTCCATACCATTTTTTGATATTTGATGTCATAAAATAATTCCTCCTGCTACCATAAATTGACATTTTTCCCAATTAAGGACTAAAATTATTTCTTCACTGTGCTTAAGAACTCTCGATAAGTGTTCTAAACATGATTCAAATGAAGTTCCAAACATTGAAAATCATCCATAGAAACTTCAATTCCTTTTTCAATTAAATCACAGAAAATAACCATCATACATTTTTGAAATATGGCAGAGGCATTACATAAACCAAAGAGCATTCTTATAAAAGCAAATGTACCATAAGGATAAGTAAAAGTTATTTTCTCTTTATTCTCAGGAGCTATTTGTATTTGGTGATAACCAGTATATCCATCCAGAAAATAAAAATTATTTATGTCCGGCTAATTTATCCAACATTTAATCTAGAAAGGGTTGTGGGAAATGATCTTTCATAGTGGCGAGATTTAATTTTCTATAATCAATGCATATTCACCACCTTGTGACTTGTTTTATTGGTATTAACTCATTTTTTTTTCATTCATAGTCACAGTCACTCCTCATTTTTTTGGAATGCAGTGAATTGGACTAACCCAGGCACTATCTGAAATAGGGTAGATAATTCCGGCTTCTAACCACTTTACAATTTCTTTCTTAACAACTTCTTTTATAACATGATTCAATCTCTTTGGAGGATCAGTCCTGGGGGTTTGCATTTCTCTTCTATATGAATTTTATGCATACAAATTGAAGGACTAATTCTTTTAATATCAACAATTGTCCATTCAAAGGCTTTCTTATAATTCTTCAAAGTTTTCATTAAATTTTCTTCTTCTTTTGTAGTTAAATTTAAGGAAATATAACCGGTAACATTGAGGAATCACCTAAAAAGACATATTTTAAATGTTCAGGAAGTAACTTCAATTCAAGTTTTGGAGGTTTTTCAATCAATGGAAAAAAAGATTTATCTTTATTTGTTGAGTCAAAAACTTCAAATCTTCCTTATAAAATCTTCAAAATGTTCTGATTCCTCTTCTTACTCGTGTTCTAACTCCTTCACTTCAAATTTCTCTTCAAAAGTTATTTTGAAATGACATTCACTCAGATATCTTATTACATCCATTATGTAACATTCATTATCTTTACTTTTTACAGGATACTTTATTTGATCATTGACGAGCATAGTTAATTCCCCTTTCTGCACATCTATCATTGCTTTTCCTGTAGCTAGGAAAAATCTCCCTAAAATGATAGGTATCTCCTTATCTTCCTCCATATTTAATACAATGAAATCAATAAGAAAAATTGATACACTTTCACTAAAACATTTTCTATAACTCCTTTAGGATATGTTATTGAACAATCCACTAACTGCAGAGTTATAGTAGTAGGGGATATTTCACCTAATCCCAATCTTTTAAATGATGATAATGGCATAAGGTTAATTCTTGCACTTAAATCACATAAAGCTTTCCCATAAAATATGTCTCCTATTGCACATGGAATTGTGAAGTTACCGGGATCTTTAAGCTTTTCAGGAAGCTTTTTTTGAATTATAGCACTGCAGTCCTCACTAAATGCAACAATATCATTATCTTTAAACTTCTTTTTTTTGTTAAGAATATCCTTCATAAACTTCACATAACTTGGCATTTGCTCTAAGGCTTCAGCAAATAGAATATTAATTGTAAGCTTCTTAAAGATTTCCAAAAATTTTGAAAATTGTTTATCCAACTTTTGTTCACAAAGTCTCTGAGGAAATGGATGTGGTGGTTTTTCCAAGTTAACTCTCTCTAAAACTTTCAGAGCGTCCTCTTCAAGCTCTTAAATTCTCACTCTCTCTACTTCAATCTCTTTTTGAACTCTACCTTTCAACTCTTCCACTTCTAAGTTGAACGGCTCTTACTTGCTCTTTATTCTAGTCTTTTGGATTTACTTCTATATTACTAGGAAGTCTTCCTTAGGATCTATTACTTAATGAATTTACTATTTGTCCCAATTGCTTCTCAATATTTTTAATTGTAGCTCATTGACTTTGTAATTGATTTTCCATTTGCAACACCACTTCTTCTATAGACAACTTTTTCTCCTTGAATTGTAGATTATTATTAAAACCTAGAGGATAAGTAGATCTATAATTATTATTAGCTTGGTTGTTCCAGTTTTTCAATGGGTTTACTTTGTTGTTCCCCCATTGCTGATTATTACCATCCAAAGTATTATTCCAGTTAAAATTAGGATGGATTTTCCAACCTAGGTTGTAATAGTTTGAATATGGGTTATCCGGCTAGTTGTTTATGACATTCAAAGTTTCTAATGATGCTTGAGAATCTATCATTTTACCTAACAAATTCTCTTCAATCATTGAAATTAGTTGAGAAAAATTCATTCCAAATCGGTTAACTTTATTGAAATTGTAGCAATTTGATTTGTTAACATTGGAAAAGCATTAGATTCATGAATATTGGCTACTTTCTTAAGATTTGCCCTTTCAGAAGTCCATTGAAATATATTAGTAGCCATTTCTTAAGTTAAAGCATAAGTGTCATGAAATGGTTTTTACATCAATGAACCACCAGCAGTGACATTAACAATAAATCTAAGAGATCGAGCTAATCCATTGTAAGAGGTTTGAATTATTAACCAATTTGGTATAGCATGATGTGGACAGTTTTTAGTAGTTATTTAAATCGTTCCCATGATTCATAAATAGATTTCCCTTAAAACTGACAAAAATATGTTATAACATTTCTAAACTTCACAGTTTTTTATGGTGGAAATTATTTAGCAATGAATTTCTATGCTTAATCACCCCAAGTTTTGATAGATCTAGCTGCTAAGGAATTTAACCATATCTTAGCCTTATCCCTCAGTGAGAAAGGAAAAATTCTAAGTCTTATACCATCATCTGAAACACCATCATATTTAAATGTAGCACTTTATTCTAGAAAATTGACAAGATGTAAATTTGAATCTTCAGTTGGTGCTCCCTCAAACTGATTATTTGATATCATTTGGGTAATAACAGGTTTAAGTTCAAATGAATTAGCCATTACAATAGGTTTTTTAATATTATAATATATTTCTTCTACTTTAGGGTTTGCGTAATCTCTTAAAGGTCTAAATTGTTGATTAACTCCAGCATTTTGATTATTTTAGTTTGCCATTTCTTGAAATTTTTGGTCTTTTCTGTATTTTTTACTTTTTTAATTTTTCTAATAATTTGTTTTAATTCAGAATTGTAGGGCACTGATTCTTTAGAACTTGAACTACGCATACATTACTACAAAGCAATATAAAATAAAATCACATAAACAAGAACTTATATAAAAACAACACTTTGATATTTCTAAAATGAATTTAAAAGTTTAAATAAAACTTTCTGAAAATAGAACTTTGCTTTATTAAAATTTCTTCAAAAAATTTTTTATTCACCTCGGCAATGGCGTTAAAAACTTTATCCCGATTTTATATGGAAATACGATGTATGCAGTTATAATCTTAATTTTTCCTTACTTATATTTCTTATTTTGCAACGACACCAAAAACATGACTTTGAAGCAAATAAAAATGGAATTATTATATTTAAATATGGGATACTGCGCAAGTATATGTATCGTTATGAAGTAATATATGACTTTTTGATTAAGCCCCAAATATCAAACCCACAGGGAGAAATTCAATCTTTTAATAAGTTAGAAGAAATTAGATAACAAATTCTACTTTGCAAAATATTCTCACTCAAACTATAGATGATATAATAAGAATGAAAGTTCGATACTTTTTTGTGCTTTTTGATAATTGAATATAAAGTAAACAATTAACTAAATTTAACTAGTATTTGTAAGTTGAAGGCATTATAAATATATTTTTCCTTGTCATGAATCAGTAACAACTATAAGAATTATGTTGTTGAAGTATTCAAATTAGGTTGTGCCAAATTGGAGTAATAGTATTCTTTAACCTTACTAGAGACTCTATAAAGAACATTGGCTAAGTTAAAGTCTGAATAGTCTTGAAGATGGGTTAGGTAGGGAAGATACTAGCTCTCACTCTAGAGTTCCCTCATCTCCCTCCACCTGGAGGCTAACATCTCGTATCAAAACCTAAAACTATAAACCAAATTGGGAGTTTTAGCCTGTCACTCTAAAGTCCTCTAATTTTACACCCTTCAAAGTTTATTTTCTTTTTTATTTGCAGTCAACCATATGAATTACATTCTCATTCAAACAAGATCATGTGATTCTTACCATTAGTTGAGTAAGACAAAACCATCACGGATCTTACATGTTCTTACAACAAATATTAACATCATAATTGGCCAAATCAAGAACTATATGAAGTTTGAGTTTTAAAATTATCAAAAGTAATTCCAAAATTAAAGATTAATACTTCACACAACTTTCCTCCAACACTTAATCACTTATCAATTTAAGGAATAATATAAAAAAACTACTCAGAATTCATGGAGAAAACACAACCACACTTAAGTTTAAAAGTAAAAATCATGCAAACAAATAAGACGTCTAATTAAAACCAAATGTAGTCACAAAGATAAAAACTTATCTCAAATCCTCTCCACCAAACTCTTGAAATTCCCTTAAATCTCTTTATTCTCCTTTCTATTACAACACTCTCTACTCACACACTACAACTCCTCTCTTCTTCTCTCTAATAAAATATCCTAGTTAATAAATTAGAGAGGCGTAAGTGGCGTGGCTATAGGGGCGGCGTGTAGGAAAGCATAGGAGAGCCTCTAGGGCGCTGGAAAATGTAGGAGAGCCTCTTTCAATCCAATCCAAGTCTTCTTTTATAGTTTTCCAAAAGGTAAGTTAGTGTCTCTTCTAAATGTGTCCAAATTCAATGAATCTTCCAAAGTTGTCTCCTTTCAAAAGCAAATTGAATGTATTTTAATCCATTAACATTATCCCATGTTTTCACTAGGAGTTGCTTCAAACACCTCTTCAAATATTCATCCAAATTCATTGAATGATCAATTAACTACCTCTGATGCTTAAGAGCGACGCATGTGGTGCTTAGGCTTGGTTTTCTCGGTTTTCCTGGCATTTAAGCACTACGTTTCTTTTGCATACCTCCTTTTTTGCTAAAAATTTGATCCTTTTTCATTCCTTTCACCATTTTTCATCCATTTGATTGTACTTGAAAGAAAAATACATAAATACCTGCCATTAAAATGCAATATCCTAAAAAATAAGTATAAAATGTGTGCATAGATACTATATATTTTAGGTGTATCAGTTAGATCAAAAATAAGTTAAGTTCATTGGTTAACCGACAATATAGGCCATGAAAGCACAAGAAAATGCCAACAGAGAAACATTACAGAAAAATCACGATTAAATCCACTGCCCTTACATCACTGAGACGTTAACAATGAAATGAATGGCGTATCATTGAGAAAGTCATAGAAATGACAACTATGTAGGAATTCATTGCAAGAAATTAAAATATGTAAAATATACAATAAATTGTTCACTCTACAATGACAACAACCCTTCCTCTCATACAAATCCCTCACAACTCATAAAATAAAAGAAAACTCAGCTCTTAAGGTTTACATCAAGGGAGAAAAACGACCTTTAGGAAAGCTAACAAATTCTCTCTGACTCTTGCCTCCAGCAGCCTCCAATAATTCTCGATCCAGGATATCCTTTAAGAAGATCTAAAACTCACTTTTTTTATTAAGAATCATGGCTAGAGCTATCAAATTTTCTTTCTAAGGTGTATTTCAGCTTATCGGCGTAGTCATGCTAGTGTGTTGAAGGGGGCGGCATGATCATGTATGATTGCGGCGTGGTCATGTTGCCACTCTGCCAGAGTTGGCATGGTTACACTCGATCTGGCATGGTCATGTCATAGTTCTTTAATGGGTGGCGTAGTCACACCACTTCCAGGCTTTTATTTTTCTAAATTGTTCATATTTAACTCCTACAACCTCACAACATCAATATAAAATCTTTCTCAAGCCTATATCTATGATAAGTATGTAAAACTAATATGTAAAATTCAAGGAAAAACATTGAGAAAAAAATATGTAAAATTGACGCATGTCAGGCTAGTCCACCCTTATAGTCTTCTATATAGATTAGGTTTATTCTTAGGTTAGGGCTTCATTTTCATCTAGAAATTATTTTACCTTATACTCTTTTAGTCTAGGGTTAAGCCACAACTAGACTCAAATCTAAACCTTTAATTTCAAAATCTTAAATCCAAACATTCAAATTTTAAACCCTCAAATTCAAACCTTCAATTTTAAACCCTTAAATTTAAATCTTTAATATTAAGCCCTCAAAACTAAATCTTCAATCTAAAATTTCAAATCTAAATCTCAAATCCAAACCTTTAATTTCAAAACCTCAAGTCAAAACCTTCAAATTTCAAAGTTCAACTTCAAATCATTTACTTTAAACTCTCAAATACAACCTTCAACTTCATACCTCAGATTTTATCTCTCAGCTTTAGTTAAAACTTATCAAAATTAAAAGAAGACAACCACAATGTTGACCTCACTTTTTGTTGAGGTCTAGTCTTTCGTTCTTAGAAGCCTAGAATCTTGCCATAGGACTTTCCTGTTGACTATTCCTCAATGACTAGTAAGGGAACCCTCAACATTAGAAATTTTGAAAGCCTCTTTGCTCTCTTGCAGTTCCACATGTTGGTTCTAACCTCTAACACTTTGTAGGTGGAGCCAACATGGAAGAGCTTAAGAGAAATCCCCTTAGGACTGTTTGGGCTTAAGGCTAGCCCTAAGTGGTGTGGTCTTGGTCAGTTTTGCACACACACAATTGATATCCCTCACCTTCACTCACACCTTAAACCCTTAACCAAACATGCTTATTTTGATCCCCTAATATTTTGAAAACTCATGTGGATGGTCCCCTAAACCCTTAGCCCTATGCTAGGGATTGGCTAAGAACAACACATGGAGGATCCAAAATAGAGATTACCTATGTCTCATGACACCATAAGAGTAATTTTATGATTAGCATCTTCAATTGATCCCATTCTACCCAAATTCCCAATTTTGACCCTTTAGCCCCAAACTCTTCCAAAATTACCAAATTACCCCTAGAACCCTAAATTTTTAAAAATTTCCCAAACCCTCAAATTTTTCTTCAAAAAATCACCTCAAACCACTCAAATTGCCCAAATTACCCCAATATTTCAAAAATTCTCAAAACCTTCCAAATCATTCCAACCATCTCCAAAACCAATTCTAGTCATCCATTGGACCCAATTTGACCAAATTTACCAATGTTAACCAAAGTCCCATTTTTACCCCTAAATGTCTAAAGTCTCCAAATCACCCCCAATTTCCACCAAATTGATTTCAAACATCCCTAATTTCAAATCCAAATAAAATTTCATCATGTCTAAGATCAATTGAAACTAAATTCAAGCTCAATTGAGTCCAATTTCAAGTCTAAATTCTAAGCCTAATCTAATTGCCCCAATTTGACTCTAAACCAAATCCCATCAAATTGAACCCTCTAGCCTATCCAATTCCCCCAATTTTGGATTATAAACTTTCATAAAATTACCCTAGATCAATTTTAACTCCCAATTGATCTAGATCCAAACCCTAGCCTAGTTCAAATCCATACTAAAACCAATTTCCCCAAAATTGACTTAACTTCAAAATTCTACCCAGTTGAGCCTAGTGATCTATTCAATTTCCTCAATTTTTTCTCCTAGACTCTTCATGACATCCCCATAGGCCATTTGGATCCTTTAAAAAATTGTTAAGCCAAGCCCAAGTTGAACTTTTGGCCCAAACCCTAATTTTGAACCTATGCGCCAAAATCAACTTCAACCTTTTGCGTTAACCAAGCTTAATCTTTTCCTGCCATGTTTATCCCCCTTGGATGCTAATCAAATTAGCGAAGACCCAATTTGGAAGCCATGGATTAAAGGTCCCTTGGATTAAGGAGCAACTTACCCTAATTTGAATAAACTCTTCACCCCATTGATGTACCAAAAATATATGCATTTTTAGACCTATATTTTATACTCATTTTTGGTGATATTGTACTTTAAAGGAAGATAATTTTCATGTTTAATTGCAGGTTATTGATTTTTAGGAATTGAAGCAAAATGGAAGCACAAAGGATGTAATTTGGAGTCAAAATGGAATTTTAGAAGAAATGTTCAGCGCCAACTGTGCTAGACTGGGTGTCGACGGTGTCATTTGATAGAGAGTGCAAATTAATTAAATGGCTACTTGCATTGACGACGCCAAAATGGGCACCGTGCAGCCCATATTTCTAGAAGATTCGATGAATTTGGACTCTTTTTGAAGAGTTTTTGGATGCACCCATTGGAAAACCAACATTGTGCTCTATTAAGAGCCAAAATTGCTAAAAAAAAGACTCCCCTTCGCTCCCCTTTGTACCCTTCAATAGCTTTCCACTCTCTTCCATGTTATTCCACATTCCATACAACCACTTAGAGTCATTTAGTCATTTATTTTATTTATAGTTTTGAGTTTTTTTAATGATTTTAAGCGTGAATTCTTCTCTAAGACTGTTAGAGAGGGAGAAAAGTAAGAGATTTCTTCTTCCTACATTTCCTAAGAGAGGCTACATGGGATTTGCTTTGAGAAAGAGTTTTAGATAAGTGTTGTTTGTTTATTATTATTTTATGAACTTTCTTTTATATATGATATTTGTGTTTTGTTGTATCTTTCTCATGAAGTCTAAGTAGTTTTCTTTATCTTTCTCCCTACTCTGAGATATGGTGAAATAAAGAGATAATTTGGATGTGCCATTATTAAAATATAAAAAAATTGTGATGGTTTTTCAACTCCGTTCTTAATTTACTTTTTGATTTGTTCAATTGAATTGTTAAAATATGTTGTGAAACATATGATTCAGGATATGGAGTATGAGTTCTACAATAGAGTGAGAATCACATTTGATTCCATGAAGGAGTATTTCGTTCATGGAATTAAGTGCAAATAAATAGGGAAATATTCATTGTTGGGTGTGGAATTAGAGATTTTTAGGGTGACATATTAAAATCCCAATTTGGTCTTAGTGTTTAAGAACTAAAGTGAGGGTTAGCCTTCAGAGGAAGGGAAGTGGGAGCTTTGGAGTGAGAGCCAGTATCCTCCTAGCCTAGCCTCAAATTTAGAGACTACACCTGAGATTACCCAATAATTTTCTATAACACTGAATCAAGGTAAAGAATTAAAATTGCACCTATTTGGCACAATACATATTTAAACCATTTAATAATAATCAAAAGAGAAACTGAAGTTGATGAGGAGAAGGAGAGATTGAAAGCGACCACAATGAAAATGAACAAATACAAGTTCCTTTAGAAAAACCATTACCTTTGTTTCCTCAATGATTGTAGCAAAAGAATAAAAATAAATAATTTACAAAGTTTTTGGAAATCCTTAAAAAGTTAACGATAAACATTACTTTCCCTGAGGCTTTAGAACAAATGTTAAGTTATGTGAAATTTATAACAGATATACTAAACAAAAAAAGGAAATTTGTAGATCATAAGACTGTTGCACTTAGTGAAGAGTGTAGCGCCATTATTCAGAAAAAGCTTCCGGAAAAGTTAAAAGATCCTGGTAGTTTTACTATACCTTGTGCAATTGGTGAAAAGTTTTATGGAAAGGCCTTANTCAAAATTAAAAGAAGACAACCACAATGTTGACCTCACTTTTTGTTGAGGTCTAGTCTTTCGTTCTTAGAAGCCTAGAATCTTGCCATAGGACTTTCCTGTTGACTATTCCTCAATGACTAGTAAGGGAACCCTCAACATTAGAAATTTTGAAAGCCTCTTTGCTCTCTTGCAGTTCCACATGTTGGTTCTAACCTCTAACACTTTGTAGGTGGAGCCAACATGGAAGAGCTTAAGAGAAATCCCCTTAGGACTGTTTGGGCTTAAGGCTAGCCCTAAGTGGTGTGGTCTTGGTCAGTTTTGCACACACACAATTGATATCCCTCACCTTCACTCACACCTTAAACCCTTAACCAAACATGCTTATTTTGATCCCCTAATATTTTGAAAACTCATGTGGATGGTCCCCTAAACCCTTAGCCCTATGCTAGGGATTGGCTAAGAACAACACATGGAGGATCCAAAATAGAGATTACCTATGTCTCATGACACCATAAGAGTAATTTTATGATTAGCATCTTCAATTGATCCCATTCTACCCAAATTCCCAATTTTGACCCTTTAGCCCCAAACTCTTCCAAAATTACCAAATTACCCCTAGAACCCTAAATTTTTAAAAATTTCCCAAACCCTCAAATTTTTCTTCAAAAAATCACCTCAAACCACTCAAATTGCCCAAATTACCCCAATATTTCAAAAATTCTCAAAACCTTCCAAATCATTCCAACCATCTCCAAAACCAATTCTAGTCATCCATTGGACCCAATTTGACCAAATTTACCAATGTTAACCAAAGTCCCATTTTTACCCCTAAATGTCTAAAGTCTCCAAATCACCCCCAATTTCCACCAAATTGATTTCAAACATCCCTAATTTCAAATCCAAATAAAATTTCATCATGTCTAAGATCAATTGAAACTAAATTCAAGCTCAATTGAGTCCAATTTCAAGTCTAAATTCTAAGCCTAATCTAATTGCCCCAATTTGACTCTAAACCAAATCCCATCAAATTGAACCCTCTAGCCTATCCAATTCCCCCAATTTTGGATTATAAACTTTCATAAAATTACCCTAGATCAATTTTAACTCCCAATTGATCTAGATCCAAACCCTAGCCTAGTTCAAATCCATACTAAAACCAATTTCCCCAAAATTGACTTAACTTCAAAATTCTACCCAGTTGAGCCTAGTGATCTATTCAATTTCCTCAATTTTTTCTCCTAGACTCTTCATGACATCCCCATAGGCCATTTGGATCCTTTAAAAAATTGTTAAGCCAAGCCCAAGTTGAACTTTTGGCCCAAACCCTAATTTTGAACCTATGCGCCAAAATCAACTTCAACCTTTTGCGTTAACCAAGCTTAATCTTTTCCTGCCATGTTTATCCCCCTTGGATGCTAATCAAATTAGCGAAGACCCAATTTGGAAGCCATGGATTAAAGGTCCCTTGGATTAAGGAGCAACTTACCCTAATTTGAATAAACTCTTCACCCCATTGATGTACCAAAAATATATGCATTTTTAGACCTATATTTTATACTCATTTTTGGTGATATTGTACTTTAAAGGAAGATAATTTTCATGTTTAATTGCAGGTTATTGATTTTTAGGAATTGAAGCAAAATGGAAGCACAAAGGATGTAATTTGGAGTCAAAATGGAATTTTAGAAGAAATGTTCAGCGCCAACTGTGCTAGACTGGGTGTCGACGGTGTCATTTGATAGAGAGTGCAAATTA
>JXCR01110085.1:14213-36027 GCA_002079205.1 Phalaenopsis hybrid cultivar
AGATGAAGCAGAATAATTGAAGAAGTTGGACTCTCCACTATTTTAAAGTAATTATGTTTTTAATGTGATTGTGTGGATTTAATTTAATTTACTTTACTTTACTTTACTTTGCTTTAAAACTCTATTAACTTTGATTGTGTGTATAGTTTTGTGTTAGCGTTCTAGTGTTGTGGCTTGATTTCAACATTGAATTATAATTTACTTTGCTTTATGTATGTGAAAGTGTGATTAGAAAAATATATTTGTAAAAAGTGTATTTTCATATATAAAAGTTAGTTTGCTGTTGTTTGTAAATTATTTTAAGATGAAAATTAGTGTTCAAAAATACTAAATAGACTTTGGAGTGAATTGAAAGAAAGTTGAAAATTATGAAAATTAAAAGAATGAATTTTTGGCACCGACGGCGCCAGCATGGGCGCCGACAGTGCCCTCGACCCAAAAATCCCCAAACCCCTTAAAATTTATGATTTGCATAATAAAAACACCATTTTTACCCTTTTGGTCACCTTCAACCTCCACTTTTTACACTTAGAGCTTACTATTGCATGGATTTGAGGAGATTTTAAGGTCTAGGTAAGAGCTACACTTTGAACTCAAAATTTTTTATTTTCACCAAGGATTTATCTTACATTGTTGAGATCTGAAATTTTGAAGTTTTTTAGAAGATTTTGAGAAAATCCTTTGGTGAAGAACTCTTACTTAGTAGATTTAAGTTTAAAACGTTACACATTATGATTTTCAAAATTTTTGGGAATTTTTTTGGATTTTATCAAATTTTCTTAGATTATGATGGCACCAAGAATGAGCAAGGGAAAGAGAAAGGTGGATTTTTATGATTAAAAGTTTGTCAACTACAAGGCTAACATTTGTTTCAATAGTCTACTTGCAATTAAGAAAGTAATTTTGTATCGAGGATTTAAAAATCCGGGTAGAGAAGTTGAAAGTTAATCAATGCTCGGCAGTGGGAGAATTTTTGTTACTTTACTGTCGAGGCTATTATTGGTGCAGTGATGGAGTTCTATGCAAAGTTTAAAGAAACTTCTGAAAACTACGTGTTTGTTCGTGGGAAAATGGTGGAATTTACTCCAAGGAGAATTAATGAATTTTATCAGTTAGAGTATGTGTATAGCTGCCAATACAAATCATTTTCTGCTACAAATGAGGCCTTAGTGGAAGTTATTTCTTTTCTTACTGATGGAAGAGGAGCTTGGAAGGTGAAAAATAATGTTAAGGTAAACTTCCCTCTTTCTAAGTTAAATGTAGTATCTAAGGCCTGACGCTACTTCATTTCTGGTAGAATGATTTGATAAGGCAAAAGTTTGAATATGATGTTGCTTATGATGATGCGATGGTCAGATACATGAGAGGTGACCACTCAGTTCAGTTTTCTACTCACCCTATTTTTACCCCGTATCAGCAACAAAACTTAGATGTTGAAGAAGAAGAAGATGATAATTGGTGATGTTTTAGTTTGATCTTTGTTTAGTTTATGTTTGATTGTAATTTATTGTTATTAATTTTTTTTTTAGAGTGTGATATTTTGCTTTATTTTAATATTATGTTGTATTGTGAACAGTAGGATTGTGAAACTATTTTTACATTGGAAATCATTTTAGTACTTTGTTTATTTTTTTTACTTTATTGAATGTATTTGTAGTTAACTCTTTATGAGTAAATTTTTATATATATTATGTGTTATTTAATGTTTTAAGTCTCATAGCTTTTCATATTAGCACATGCAATATTTCAGAGTTAAGTTTCAATATCAGAACCTTTAACAGGTAAGTCTTTTCTTTATGTATTAAATGTTTTCTTTCACCCTTTATTTTCTCAGTTTTTCATGCTAAATCTTTTAAATATTAAAGTTTGGGGTGAAAGAAAAATTTCTTTTTAAAGAAAAGAAACTTAATTTTATATGTCCTCAATTGGCTATATTTTTAAAATTTTTAAAATTTAATAGGACCATTGTTACTAGAGGGTAACTTTAGATAACTATATTTGTGTTTCTAAATGTATAGTAAACTTAAGTAAAAATTTTCAATAATAAAGGTTAATTTTAAAGATTAATATATTTGGAATGAGAGAATAAGACTATGTTTTTCTATTGTAAGTAAAGGAATTTGTTTTTTGAAGTATTAAAAATCTTAGAGATTCATGTAAGAAAAAAAGAATAAAACTTTATGAAAAATCTTTAAAGTTAATATAAATTTATCAAGTGAAGGAATGTGAAAAGTTTTTAACTTTAAGAAGAAGATAGTGAAGTTCAAAATCATTAAAGGATATTCAAATATAGTAACCCTCACATAAAAAAAAAGAAATAAAAAAAGAGAAAAGAAAGAAAAGAAAAAGGATTGAAAAAGATCCTGAAAAGAAAAGAAAAGAAAAGAAAAAGATGTGAGGAGAAGCTTAATTAAAAATTGGCTTCACTTGAATCAACTTAAAGAAGAAGGCTTGACTACATTTTCTATACTTGTATTTAAGTATTAGCATATTTGCTGGTAAAGTTTCATGAAGTTCTTTTTCATATGGATATTCTAAGTGGCTTTAATATGAATAATTTATAATTTTCTTTGAAAAAATAAGNTTGTTTATTTTTTTTACTTTATTGAATGTATTTGTAGTTAACTCTTTATGAGTAAATTTTTATATATATTATGTGTTATTTAATGTTTTAAGTCTCATAGCTTTTCATATTAGCACATGCAATATTTCAGAGTTAAGTTTCAATATCAGAACCTTTAACAGGTAAGTCTTTTCTTTATGTATTAAATGTTTTCTTTCACCCTTTATTTTCTCAGTTTTTCATGCTAAATCTTTTAAATATTAAAGTTTGGGGTGAAAGAAAAATTTCTTTTTAAAGAAAAGAAACTTAATTTTATATGTCCTCAATTGGCTATATTTTTAAAATTTTTAAAATTTAATAGGACCATTGTTACTAGAGGGTAACTTTAGATAACTATATTTGTGTTTCTAAATGTATAGTAAACTTAAGTAAAAATTTTCAATAATAAAGGTTAATTTTAAAGATTAATATATTTGGAATGAGAGAATAAGACTATGTTTTTCTATTGTAAGTAAAGGAATTTGTTTTTTGAAGTATTAAAAATCTTAGAGATTCATGTAAGAAAAAAAGAATAAAACTTTATGAAAAATCTTTAAAGTTAATATAAATTTATCAAGTGAAGGAATGTGAAAAGTTTTTAACTTTAAGAAGAAGATAGTGAAGTTCAAAATCATTAAAGGATATTCAAATATAGTAACCCTCACATAAAAAAAAAGAAATAAAAAAAGAGAAAAGAAAGAAAAGAAAAAGGATTGAAAAAGATCCTGAAAAGAAAAGAAAAGAAAAGAAAAAGATGTGAGGAGAAGCTTAATTAAAAATTGGCTTCACTTGAATCAACTTAAAGAAGAAGGCTTGACTACATTTTCTATACTTGTATTTAAGTATTAGCATATTTGCTGGTAAAGTTTCATGAAGTTCTTTTTCATATGGATATTCTAAGTGGCTTTAATATGAATAATTTATAATTTTCTTTGAAAAAATAAGAGAATAAGAAATCTCAGACTTGACTACTAGATATTCTTATACCTTTAATATTAATTGGACTTATTTTACATTTTTCTTAAGTTATGTTATTGTATTTAGTGGACTAAAACATGGAAATCTAGAAGCTAAATTATTTGTCATGAGTCATATTTTTATGTAGTAAAAGAGTTACTTGAGGACAAGTAACATTTAAGTTTGGGGGATTTTGATGCACCAAAAATATGTACATTTTTAGACCTATATTTTATACTCATTTTTGGTGATATTGCGCTTTAAAGGAAGGTATTTTTCATGTTTTATTACAGGTTGTTGATTTTTAGGACTTGAAGCAAAATGGAAGCAAAAGGGATGTAATTTGGAGTCAATCTAGAATTTTAGAAGAAATGTTTAGTGTCAACGGAGCCAGACTGTGTGTCAATGGTGCCATTTGAGAGTAAGTGTAGATTAATTAAATGGCTACTGGCGCCGACAACGCCAGAATGGGCGCTGACGGTGTCAGTGTCGGTGCAAGCCCTATTTCTAGAAGATTTAACGAATTTGGATGCTTTTTGAAGAGTTTTTGGATGCACCTATTGGAAAACTGACATTATGCTCTATTTAGAGCCAAAATTGATTAGAAAAGACCCCCCTTCACGCCCTTCAATAGCTTTCCACTCTCTTCCACGCTATTCCACATTCCATACAACCACTTAGAGTCTATTAGTCATTTATTTTTTTTATAGTTTTGAGTTTTTGTGATGATTTTAAGTGTGAATTCTTCTCTAAGAGTGTTGGAGAAGAAGAGAACTGAGAGATTTCTTCTTCCTAAATTTCCTAAGAGAGGCTACAAGGGATTTGTTTTCAGAAAGAGTTTCAGATAAGTGTTGTTTGTTTATTATTATTGTATGAACTTTCTTTTATATATGAAATTTATGTTTTGTTGTATCTTTCTCATGAAGTCTGAGTAGTTTCTTTTATCTTTGTCTCTACTCTGAGATATGGTGAAATGAAAAGATAATTTTGATGTGTCAATGCTAAAATATAAAATAAATCGCGATGGTTTTTCAACTCCGTTCTTAATTTACTTTTTGATATGGTCAATCGAATTGTTAAAATATGTTGTGAAACATATGACCCAAGAAATGGAGTATGAGTTCCACAACAGATTGAGAATCACATTTAATTCCATGAAAGAGTATTTCGTTCATGGAATTAAGTGTAAATAAATAGGGAAATATACATTGTTGGGTGTAGAATTGAAGATTTTTAGAGTGACAAACCAAAATCATTAATTTTGTCTTAGTTTTTAAGAACTAAAGTGAGACTTAGCCTTCAGGAGAAGGGAAGTGGGAGCTCTGGAGTAAGAGCTGGTATCCTCCTAGCCTAGCCATGAATTTAGGGACTAAACGTAAGATTAGCCAATGATTTTTTATAACACTAAATTAGGGTAGATAATTAAATATGCTCCTATTTGCCACAATACATATTGAAATCATTTTTCTCATCTCATTTTACCAAAAACTCATTGTAGTGGGAAAGATGATTTTTCATATTACAAAACTTCATCACATAAACATAGTTTAGTAATTACTTTTTTAAACTTTGCATTTAAACTTTGCTAGTACTTAGTAATTTAGTTATGATAGTATCTCAAACTTTTGAAATTAGTGACGGTAATTTTGTTTTATTTCTGTGAATTTCCTAGTTAATTTATAATTTCAAATTTAAACCTTCATTGTGAGATCGATATTTGCAACTTAAATAGAAATTCTTATATTACTTGATAAACGATATGTATACTTGCATAGAATCCCTACATTAAGTAATTAACATTCTTTTTCATAAAATACCACATAAAGTTTTTGGCTCCGTTGTAATGCGGTGTCAACTTTATAATTTTTATACAACTATATTTTTGGGGATCACCCATGCATCAGCCATCAAACCTTGAAACTAATCACCATTAAAACTTCTCTGACCTTCCATGAGCTAGCTAGCCACCTCCCTAGCCTTACCAGACGACCTAGTGGTCGGAAAACCCAAAAATAAGAAGGTCATGCTTGAGTTAAACCTAATTTTTCACCCATGCAATGTGGCTCACCCCCATTTGTAAATTGTGTCGTTCAACCCTCCACCTAAGATTCTTTCTTCACCTCTTGTCTTGGCCGGTTCATCCCTAATTGCTCATCTATTTAAACCACACCTCTCATGGCTATGGAAAGAGTGTTGTCAATTTCTTAGGGAGAGCCTTCCAAATTGCTCATAGAGCTTCTTCTAGCCTTCTTGAGTTCAACCCAACCATTTCCAGCCACTGAAATCCACTGTTTTAGCTCAATTTGATCACCCAAATCCAAGGCTTTTTTTGGTCACTCCATTAAACTCTACCAAACTTCAAATTAAACCATCTGAAAGCTTCCTTAGACCAAACGAGGAAGTTCTTCATCAAAACCCCTCTTTGCTCACCCACCTTTAAACTAAGGTTGCATCATCTTTTGATTGAAATCATTCTTAGATCCTATACTAGCTCAAACAAATACTTCGAGGAGGTTTGTTGGACCATAAGAAAGCTTCCACATGCATCCAATCGAGGCCTCACCTCTTGGGCATAAGTATATTTCAAAATCCCTAATTTTAGCCCCAATTTCATTAATTGTTAAGTAGACTTGTATTTCATTTGTATGTAACCATATAGATAAGTTTGCCTTGACTAGATGAAGTTATAGAAACAAACCCAATGTGATTTGGTTGAGTATCGAGCGAGATCTTAAGGTTTTAGTGTGGATGGTTCTCAGTTTAGAATGATTAGGATGAACGGATGTCATCCATTCGCTCGTGTATTGATCGAACAGCAGATGAGAAGTCGGATGGGAGATCCATTTATGAATAGGGGGATGTGTGGCACGCTGAGGTGCAAAGCACAACAAATCAGAACACGTCAAATAGACTTTCGGTGCCGCCGTAGGTTGGCATGGATGTCGCGTGGATAAGTAGATAAATTGGGTATTTTTTATTTAAATTAATTCAGAAACTTAAAAAATTCATAACTTGGTGTAAAAATATCATAAAAATAAAATAAAAATACCCTCTCGCTTAGTGAACAAATTAAAATATTATGGATAAAAAATAAAAATTATTTAACATGTACTTTATTTTTTAATTGATTAAATACTTTCTATCTTATTTTAATTTTATTTAAATAAATAATAATATCCATAGCTTCAAATTTTAGGGGATTTTTCCCCATACTAGTAGGGATGTTCTCAAATTTTTCTAAAGTTAGAGAACATCTCTAGCAATGAAACCCTAACTTTCAAGCCTAGTTGCCTATTTTTTGCTTAAAATAATTATATGAATTAAAATAAAAATGAGAAAAATATGGGACTTGTTTTGGAAGGTTCCCTGTGGTCAAAGGACTCTAGGAAAAATATAAATTAAATTTAAATAATTATGTACATTATCATGGTTAATTAAATCATAAGAACTCACTAAAATTAAAATAAATATAATATAATTCAAAACTTACAAAAAATGATTCAACACTGTAAATAAGGATGATTTTAATTCATTACAAAAATATGAAACCCATTTGAATTGATTTGATCACTAAATCTATCTTTCAAGTAAAATGACATTTTTGCATTAAAATAATTATAATAAACAAACTATAATGAAAAAAAAATTATAAAAAGTGGTTTTCTGAGTCTCTTGTGATCGGGAACACCTAGGAAAAATAAAATATATTTTAAAATAAATAGTTTATTTTTAGCTACTTTTAAAATTAAAAATAATTAAATATAAATAAAAATTGTGAAAAAATAAAAAAGCCCAAAAGAAAAGTTTCTAATTGTTCTCTGATCACTTGGGACCTTTTTACATATTTTTCCTAATTTTTCTAATGTAGTTATGTACTTTTTGTAATGCTAAAAATGTATTGTCATTAATTTTCCATTAAAATAATTATAATAAATAAAATAAAAATCACAAAAAATTGAAAAGTTTGCTTCTCTAAATTCTCCGGACTTAGAGAGATTTAATAAAAACATAAAAAGTATTTTTTGAAATTAAATTATATATTTTTTTAATTAATTACTAAAAATCAATAAATAATTATAATAATTAAAATAGAATTAAAAAAAATCATGAAATTTGGTCCAACTGGTCCTCTAACCTAGGTAAACCTCCAATAATTTTTCCATGAATAGAAACTTTACTTGGATTAGTTAAATAAATTAGTGTTGAAAATCCTATTTTTAAGCTAAAATAATTATATAAATTAACTAAAATTAGAAAAGACATAAATTATCCCCTTATAATTTAATTGACCCATGAGTGGGGTTGTTGACCTCACTTTTGGTTGAGTTCTAATTTTTTCTCTTTAGTAGCCTAGCTTCTAGCCATAAGACTTACCTGTTGACTATTGCTAGAGGACTAGAAAGGAACCCTCACCATTAGAAATTCTAAACTTTTCTTTACTCAACATGAAGTTCCACATATTGGTCATAACCTCTAGCACTTAGTAGGTGGGGTCAATATGAGGGAGCTCAAGGAGAGTTCATGTAGGATGGCTTGACCATAGGGTTAACCTCTTGGTGGTGTGGTCTTGGTTGCTCTCACACACACACTTGCACATTACAATTCCACTCACTACCTAAGCCCAAGCCTACCAGATTTTGATCCCTTAACCCTTTGGGACACTCATGTAGATGGTCCCCTAAACTCATTAGCCCTTATGCTAGGGTTTAGCTAGGACCAGTACATGAAGGACCCAAAGTAGGGAATTCTATTTGACCATGGCTCAAGTAGGGTGATTGACACCCCAATTTTACCAAAATACCAAACTTAGCTTTTGCCCCCAAATCCACCAATTTTACCAAATTGCCCTTGAAATCCCAAAATTGGCCAAAATTATCCAAAATACATAAATTTGCCCAAAAATCAACGCAAACCATTTCAAACAAACCAAATTGCCCAAAACTTCCTAAAATTTCGAAAATTACCAACATACCCCTCATTTTGCCAAAATTACCAAAATATCCTTGGTGGCTCAAATTTTCCCAAAGCTTTCCAAATCACTTTAAATGTTCCAAAAATCAATTTGAACCACTTCATTGAGCTCATTTTGATCAATTTGACCTATTTTGACCAAAAGCCCCAAATTTCTTTTAAAGGACCATCTCACCCCCAATGTCCACCAATTTAATCTCAATTTCCCCTAATTCCAATTCTAAACTCAAATTCATCATGTACAAGTATGATTAAAACCAAATCCAAGCCCATTTGACCCACATTTGACTTCAATTTCAACTCAAATCAAAAAGCCCAATTTGACCCAAAACCAAAATCTCACTCAATTGAACCCCAAATCTATCCAATTGCCCCAATTTTGAATCATAAACTCTTCAAAAAACTCCCCCATATCAAATTGAGCCATCAATTGGCCTTGGTCAAGCCTCAATTTCACTCAAAATCAACTTGAACCAAAACCCCCAATTTTATCCCAAATTGGCCATGTCCCCAAATTCAACCAAATTGAACCCCATAGCCTCAAAATTTCCATTAAATCTCTATCTAAAACACTTCATGATTATCCTTAGGCCAACTCTATCAAATGGGCCCTAGCCAAACTCTAGCCCAACTCAAACTTAAGTCTAACCCAACACCCCTAAAAATGACCAAATGACCAAAATCCTTCAAAGTGACCCTCCAAATCAATACAAAATCACTCCAAATTTTTTCAAAACTTTTTGTTACAATCATCTATATCATCTTGATCAATATATTGAGCTTAATATCATGGCTAGCCTAAACCAAACTCAACTTTAATCCAATTTGACCCAAATTGAACCCATGCACCAAAATTGACTAAGTCATGGCAAATTGATCAAACCAAGGTCTCTACAGCCACCTGATGAACCTTAGTGACCTAGCTAAACTCACCTAGCCCACCCTACATGGGCTATGGATCAATGGTCTCTTGATTTAAGGGATCTTATCTCATTTTTGGCCTAACTCAAAATACCTTTGCATCATGCCTTACCATTAGTGTTTAACCATCATTAAGCACCCTCTCGCCTCCCTGAGCCCAAAAGTGACTGAACTCTGGACAGCCACCACCTCAGCCATCGGAAACAGCCAGCTTAAGGGAGCCCCAAGTGGCCAAAACCAAAAATTAAACGTACCTGAGTTGGCTAAATCCCATTGGCCATCATAGCTTTTCTTCCCTCCACCTCAGCAAGTTTTTTCACCCATTGCTAAGCCCTAAGCTCCACTAGATAGCCATAGCTATAAATTGACACCTTCATGGCCAATGGGGAGAGAGCTTGAAACCTTGGGGAAACTCTGCCAAAATATCACCAGAGCTTCCCCAAACATTCCTAAGTTCAAACCCCTTACTCTCAGCCACACACAGCCACTCCACAGAGCCAATTTCTTCACTGAAATTTGTCCCAAAACTAGGACAAATTTTTCTATAGCTCTACAGTGAAACAAACTCCAATTAACTGTGCACACACCATCCCTTGAGTGAGAGGAGTTGATTCCCCATAAAGTGCCTCTAGCATAGCATTAGACCAACACCTAAAATTGGTCTTGGTCAAAATCATACCTAGGAAATTCACCACAGCCCAGGACTCCATCTCGAGGTTTTTTAGACTCATTCAAAGCTACTAGAACCATTTGATTGAGGCCTCCCCTCTTAGACAAAGGTATTGAGCCTCACTCGTAAATAAGGCTTAAATTGATTCTTCATACGTATTTGTTGTATTTCATACCATATAAATCATATGGATGTATTCGTCTTGAGTAGAAGAAGGTGTAGGAACAAACCCAATATGATTTGGTTGATTCTAGCTCGAGATCTTAATGTTTTAGTGTGGATAGATTACGGGTTAAGTGAGTAGATGAAGGTGTTGGAACAAACCCAAAGTGATTTGGTTGATTCTAGCTCAAGATCTTAAGGTTTTAGTGTGGATAGATTACGGGTTAAGTCAGTTGGGGATGATGAAAGGATGTCATTCAATCACGCGTTTATTCAATGGACGGTTGTGATGGAGTCGGACAAGTGGATGGTACGTAAACCATGGGAAGCATGGCGCTGAGGTGGCTGACGACATCAAATAGCGGAGTGTCACGTGGAAAGCTCGAAGAGGACGAGGATGAGGTGGCGTCGCGTGCTTAAGTAGAAAAATATGGATTTATTTGAATTAATTAAATGCCAGAACTTCAAAAATCCATAAATTTTCATAGAAAAATCGTAAAAATAAATTAAAAATATTCTTTCATTTAATGAATAGAGGAAAATAATGTGGACCAAAAATAAAAATTATTTGTTGACTCTTTGATTTTTAATTAATTAAATACTCTCTATGGTATTTCAATTCATTACGGCTAAGCATTGTTCACCATAACTTTAAATTTTTAGGGTTTATTTCTCATGACAGATGCTATGTTCTATGGTTTTTTCAAGGCCATAGGACATCGCTATGCTTCTAAGCTTAATTTTGAAGCTAAGATGACTATTTTGCCTTAAATTAATTACATAAATCAAAATATCATATGGAAAATTATGATGTAAATTTTAGTAGGTTTCCTATGGTCAGAGAAGCCTAAAAAAAATATCATAATGGTCTGAATAATTTTGTATATTTCTATATTTAACTAAATGTGTATAACTTGTATTAATTTATTTAAATTAAATATTAATAAAAAATTAATGAAATCAATCCCACACTATGCATAAAATTCATGTTAACCCACTGTGAAAATTTGGAAATTATTTAACTAAGTTTAAGCACTGAAGTTAATTTCTTTAGAAACATTGTATTTTTGTACAAAAATAATTATATTAAATTAAATACACTTAGGAAAATTATAAAAAGTGGTATTTTAAGTTCCTTGTTATTACGAGCACGTACGAAAAGTAAAAGTTATTTTTGATAAAATACTTGATTTTTTAGCTACATTTTAAATTAAAAATAATTAAAAATAGTTAAAAATTCCAAAATACAAAAAAAATTTCAAAATGTGCTTAATTGCTTTCTGATCACTTAGGACTCATTAAAATATTTTTCCTTATTTTTTTAAGTTAAAAATAAAATTTTTAAATGCTTGAAATGTATTTTCCTTATTTTCTCATTAAAAATAATTTTAATAAGTAAATTAAAAATCATAAAATATAAAAAATTATTTCTCTAAGTTCTTTAAGCTTAAAGAGGTTTGATAAAAATATAAAAATATTTTTTTGTAATTAAATCATATTTTCTAAATAATTAAAACATTCTTTTGAAGTTAATAAATAATTAAATAATAATTGAAATTTGATTTGAAAAATCATGGTATTTTGCCTAAGTGTTTTCTATGACCTAGGAAAACCTCTAATAATTTTTCTCATGAACAAAAATTTTACTTTGATTGATTAAGTAAATCAATATTGAAAATCCTATTTTTCTAGGTTTAAATAATTATTTAAGTTAAATAAAAATTTGAAAAAACCATATTATCTCCTCTCATGGTTTAATTGCCCCATAAGCAGGGTACTCTAAAATCTTTAAAGTTACTTGAATTATGCTTAATGAGTTGTGCTGTGAAGAGCCCCAAGGGCAAAGTGGTAATTTTAGATTTTGATGTCTTAATCAAAATTTAGGATTAACTAAAGGGAAGAGTGTGTAATTTTGATCCTAATGAATATGTTTGGATGATTGAAACATAATGGGTAAAAGGTAGAAACCAACCTGCCACCTTTCCATGATAAAAATAAAATTGAAATTTGTTAAATTATCAAGACTTAGAAGTTAATAAAAAAATTAGATGATTCTCAAGTGATGGGCTTAAGTTAGGGTGAAGATATGTAACTTATTTTATGTCTATAATTAATGATGGTTTGATCTTTTAATCAAAATCCATATCACCTAAATTAAAATTCTAACATTTGCTAATCTTTTTCCCATTATGATTTGTTAGCACAATTTTAGGGGGGTTGTGGAGTTGTTGGTTACTAGGATGGATATCCCAACACTCGTTTTAATTTAACTTAATATATATTTTAGAAAAAATAGTATTTTGGATTTTGGAAAACAAAAGACCAAACTGATCTTATATCCCCAATAGTTTAAATAAATGAGCAAATACCGCAAGTAATGTATTCATCCATAAGGATAAACAAACCACTTACTATTAAGACTCGATTAAATAATCTAAAGATTGTATGACATCTGTTAAATCTGCAAAACCATTTTATTATTATAAGCCGACAAGTTACCCTATTTAATATGAAGGATTAAATAGGGTTTATATTAAGCTAGGTTCGAAAATGCTTCCTATAAGGGCAAGCCCCTACAGTTAATTACATCCTAAACAACTGAAGCCGCTTAAGAAAACTCTCAATAAAAATTAAGGGATATTATATTCACTTAGTACAAATGAATTTACTATACACAACTTAATGAGTTCCATACTTTCATTAAGACCATGGGAAATCTCTTTAGCAACCGAAGGTTACCTCCTCCTAGAGATTCCCGATTATCCAAGACATTTTAATTTACTTGCATTTTGGCTTTTTTGTGATGTTTGTGATTAAATTTTGAGTTGAATTATATTTTGAATGTTGTGGTAGTGAATTTTAGCTTGTTTGATTTTTAAATTTCTATTTTGGTTTTAGTTCTGTGGCTATCCTAAAAGTTTCAGTTTTGGCATGCAGGGTGACATCGTTGTTTAACATGCAAGTTCACGAGCAAGAAAAGTACAACAAAGAAAGTGCAGGAAAAAATGTGTTGTAAACTATAAAAGCATACATTTTGAGTCTTCTTGTTCCTCCACCTGAAAGCTTAGTACTTGTAAGGCATATGTATATATAATTTTGCAGGAATTAAGACATGCTTGTAGAAAAAGTAGGAAGTACAAGTTTATGGTATGTCTACTAGATCCTATGTCATATCTTAATGGGTCTTATTCATTTAAATGTATAAATGATTTCCTTAGCAAGACATGATGAGTTTAATCATACTTTAAGAAATCCAAAAGAGTATGAGAAGGGTCCAGGGGCCAAGCTCCGGGCATCTCATAAACCCTTGAAAAGTCCCGAGTTTGTTCAAACTCATTATGTTGCTTAATAACTCGTCGCTATCATACCCTTATGCTCAATGAATTGATGTTCTAGCCAACCTTAAGGATGGGATAATTATCACTTGATATTTTATTTATAAATTATATATGTAAAGACTCTTAGGGGGAAATTTGGTTTAATTAAGTAACTTAGTTCTTTCATTTTAAAGATGGGCTTAAAGTGTTTTAAAAAGTTTTAAACTAGTCATAGATTATTTTCTAATTCTCATTAGACAAAATTTTGATTAAACCTAGTTCACTACTAAGCCCTTAAAAGATTAATGGGTATATGTATATATTTAGAAAAAGATTTAAATGTTTATACCTTTAATCCTTATCATGAATTATAAGTCATTTCGAACCCATTAATTGGGGCTTAAAATCAGTGAGTTATGATCCTCCAAAAATCAAACCCCTCACTTTAATATCTTTGTTTTATTTAAATATTCTTCCAAGTTTCATTAATTTTAAGAAAATTATAAATTTATCCTTTATAAGACCAAAGTGAGGTTGGTTACTACAATTTATCCCTTTCATATTCTAATAATAAAAAAAAATCAATTAAGATTATTTGTTTCCCATTTAGCCCTTTGGTTAAGCCTAAATATTAATTAAGCTTAAATTCCAAAATTACCCTTTTGCCCGTACGGCCCTAGTCCCCTATAATTCATTAAATTAAACTCAAATGACTTGAAAGTTTTAAGTTGCCCCACTCATAGGTTAATTAAAACATCATAGGAGAAAATGTGATTTTTCTGAATTTATTTAGTTTTATAATTATTTCTAATATAAAAATAGGGATTTTTCAATAAAAATTTAATAACTCAATCAAAACAAAACCTCAATCCTTAAAAAAACTATTAGAGGTTTACCTAGGTTAGGGGATCACTTGGACCAATTTTTATGATTTTTACAGGTTTGATTTAATTATTAGAATTATTTGCTTGTTTTGTGCATTAATTAAATATAAAATATTATTTAAATAAAACTTAAGTTTTATATTTTTATTAAATCTCTATAAATTTAGGAAACCGAAAGAAAAAAATTTCATACTTTTGTGATTTATATTTTAATTATTAGAATTATTTTTGTGAGAAATTAGAGAAAATTCTTTATTAAGCCTGTAAAATTAATACCTTGACTTAGAAAATTAGGAAAATTATTTTAATTGGTTCTAAGTGATCAGCAAGTCAAATGTGACATTTTAGTGTATTTTTACAATTATGCAATTTTTATGATTTTTATTTGATTTTTATTATTTAAATGCTTAAAAATAGCTCAAAATGAGGTGTTTATTTTAATTCCAATTTTATTTTTTCATAGGTTCCTCTGGTCATAAGGAGCTCCCAAAACCAATTTGGTGATTTTTTTAGTTTTTTTTTAATTATTATAATTATTTTAATTCCAAAAATGTGATTTCACTTGATTAATTCATTTGAGTGGTCAAATTAACTCCAATTGACTTGAATTTTTTATGGGGAGCTCCTCTGATATTAAATCATAGTGGAGAATAATTTCTATGTCATTTACATTTATAATTACTCAAAATTAATTTTATTTCATTTTTAAGGTTGGTGATAATTAAGATTATTTTTAATAAATCAAACCAAGTTTATATTTTTCCTAGAGTCTTTTGACCACAATGAACCTATTAAAACAAGTATTTATTTTTCTAATGAGTATTTTAAATATTTTAATTTTTATACCAACATAAGGACCATTAATTTAAAAATTAGATATCTCTAGTTAGAGATGCCCCCTGACCTTAGAAAAATCATGGGAGATACCTAACAATAGAGACATCAAAAGCCCCATGGTACCATCACATCGTGAAATGTCCATGCAAATGGAGAATCCAAATAAAAAAACAACATTTAATTAATTAAAAATTATACATGTATCAAAAAATATGAAACTATTTCCACATTGTTCTCCTTTGTTCACTGAGTAAGAGAGTATTTTTATTTTTCTAAACCAAGATATGCATTTTTGAAGTTCTTGCTATTTAAAAAAATAATAAATTCCTTATTTTTCTAGTTAAGTGAAGCGGCGCCACCTCATCCTAGGTAAGTCCGAAGCTCCACTCGGCGTCTTCTGGTTTGGTGCTGTGTTCTGACTTAGCTGCCATGCATCCAGCTGTTCCGCTCCATTCCCTTGTCTGGCTCCATCATGACCGTTCATCTGACACATGCAGAAATGGACAACATCCGTTCATCGTCCCCAAGTCCCTAATCCGAGAACCATCCAACTTTAAACCCTAATATCACTCTTAATACTTAACCAAATTAAGTGTGGTTTGTTCCTATAGACTCGTCTTAACTAGGAGAACATATCTATATGGTTGATTAAGCCTTAAATCAAGTCTATAAGCATGGAGAATTAAATTAAGCTTGATTTAAGGGGAGAGTACCTTTGCCCAAGAGGTGTGGCCTCGATTGGGTGTTTCCAAAAGCTTGCCTTGAGTCCAAAGAGCTCCTAGATGACGCCTCAAGCTTTGATGAAATGCTTAGGTATGAAATCAAACAAGGCCGATTTAGGGGTTCGATCAAAGTCTTCCTTAGGGTGCTCTGGTGATAGGATTTTGAGGGGGATCTTCTTCTCTCACTGTGGGGATGGTGTGGGTGCAATTAATTTGAGTTTGGTGGAGTTTTGGAGGGTGTCCTGGTTCAGGATTGATTTTGAACGCCATAATTGAACTCAGGAAGTGGGTTTGAGGGCTTGAGGATGGTTGGATTGAACTTAGTGAGTCTTGACGAAGTTCTGGGATCAATTTGGCAGGGTCTCTCTAAGGAATTTCAAGCTCTCCTTTCTTGGTCATGGAGGGTGGGTTTAAATAGAGGGGGAATGAGAGGTCATCTGGGGCAATTGGTGGGTGCCCTAAGTTGCTTATGTGGAGGGCAAAAATTTGCAACAATCCAATTGGAATGAGGCAGCTTGGATGGGTTTAATTTTAAGTTTTAGCTTAGGTGGAGCATTTGGGCTTGATTTTTCCAGCAGCTAAAGTTGTCGGCCGGCTAGGGAAGGGTCACCATCTAACTCAAGGAGGTCAGGGCTTGGTTCTGATGAAGTCAATTGGGTTGGCCATGTGTAAAGGTGTTGTATTAAAGATGAATGGGGGAAGGGCTATTTTTGGTCAATTTGGGTTAAGACATGCTTTGCGGCTGGGTTCACCCACCAAGGAAGGTTTGGGTGTTGAGGAGAATCAGGTGGCTCAACTGAAGTGGTGTGGAGAGGTTCTTATCCAAGGGATTTTGGCTAAGCATGGGCTTAAGTGTGTCATTAAAAGGGTTAAAAACTTCTTAAGGAAGCTTTAAAGTGGCTTAGCCTCTTGCCATTAATAGCTTGATGAGGTGGGGAGTGGCTTCATGGCTTACATGTGGCTTGGCTAATTTTCATGATAAAGGATTTCGGATTTATGGGATAGTTTGGTGGTGTTTTTCATGAGGCCTGATATGGAATGATTTAATCATGATTTTAAAACTTAGGGAATGATTTTGATTGAATGGATGATGAGGAGAAATTGTTATGTAGGCTTTTAATTGAATTTGGGCTTTTTGAATTAAAAATGGTGGGCTGGGGCCTTAAGAATTGAGATTGAATTTGGGCTAAAATTTGGATCAACTGAATTTTGAATTTGATGTAGGAATGCTTCATGAATGATTTGGAAGAATTTCAAGTGATTTTGAATTGAATTGAAAGGCGTCAATTTGGTGGATTTAGTCATATGGTCAAAATTGAGACTTTTTAATTTATGTGAAATTAGGCTTGCAATTGGGTCAAATTGGGCTTGAATTTTGTTTAGATTGGTATTAGGGATACTGAGTTTTGGTTTGAAATTGAAATTGGGCAAGATTTGGGTAAATTGGGCCAAGATTGGGGCTAATTTGGGGAAATTGGGCCCTTAAGGGTAAATTTGGGGCTTTTGGTCAAATTGGATAAAATTTATCAAATTGGGTCAATGCGATGGTTAAAAATTGAAATTGGGAATATTTGGGATGATTTTGGGATTTTTGGGAATTTTTTGAATTTTTGGGTCATGAGGGGCATTTTGGTAATTTTGTGATTTTGGTGAATTTTGGTCAATTGAGGTAGTGATGGGTGATTTGAAATGACTTTTGTATAAATTTGGGTATTTTGGGTAGTTTTGGGATTTTTGGAAAAAATTAGGGTTATAGGGTTATTTTGGTAATTTGGTGATTTTGGGCTAGAATGGGTAAGTAAGCCATGAAGCCATGCCAAACTAATAGGAGCCATGTGAGGGCTCATTTTGGATGCTCAATATGCTGGTTCTAACCCTCTTAGCCAAAGACTAGGGTATAGGTTCATTCATATGAGCTTTCCAAAAAGAATCATGAGACCATTCATATGAGCATTCATATGGACTAAGATCTTTTGAAACTCAATAAGTCATAAGTTTGAGGTCTGTTAAATACACTTTCATCTACTCTTGCAATTTAAATTTATTGCAACATTATATACATGTTGCAAAAGCTAAAATTTCAGGTGGAGGAATGGGAAGAATCAACAGGTGCGCTTTTAAGTTATTGCACTGCAATTTACTTTTATTTGTCTTTCTGTATCTCTTGTTTCCTGCTTGTAGACTTGCATGTTAAACAACAAGGTAACCCTGTATGTCAAAACTGAAACTTTTAGGATAGTCGCAAAACTGAAACTAAAACTAAAATTAAGAAATCAAAATAAGATAAAATTCATCGCCACAACCGTCAAAATGTAAGACAACTCAAAATTTAATCACAAAAAAATAACAAAAACAAAAATTACATCTAAATTAAAACGACTCTATTGGATGATCAAGAATCCCCTGGATGAGGTAACCAACGGTTGCTAACGAGAGTTCCCACGGCCTAAATGAAAGTATAGAACTCATTGAGTTGAGTTTAGTAAATTTATTTGGATTAAGTGAGTCCGAAGAAAATAGTGATGCTGGAACAAAGAACTGTGGGATCCTATTCGGTGTCACTCTAATCAACTTTAACTCCCCCATGATTGAACTTCAACCTGTCATTTAAACTCTTCAACCTTAGACTTTAGAACTGCCACTTCACCGAGGAGCCTGGAGCTAGCTTCATGGGCAGCCTTCAACAAAAAAAATCTACAACAACATGAGGATCTACAATAGCACATGCTTCCTTAGAATTAAATAACAAGCCATAGTATTTTAAGGTTGTCCTCCAAGTGCAACATAAATTCTCAACTTTTTTCATTAGGCCTTTGTATGGCTCTGCTTTACAATTTAAGCCCTAACTTGTGTTAGGATTTTTAGGCTGTCCTTTGTCATGACCTAAATCCTCACATTTTTCAGGCTATTTGTGTGATTGTCTCACACAAATGTAAACCCTAATCAATAAAATTGGTAGGATGAAACACATAATTTCTTCTTAAAGTTGAAGCCAAACCATAGGATAGCTTGGGAAGTCACTGAGGCTCTCCTTATGATTTATGACCATACCTAGTTCTTCTTTCTTTGGATTCCAGAATAAATTATCCAAATTTGAGTCATTCCCATTTCACACCTCTTTGTCTGATCTTTTGAAATGTCCTACCCTTTAAAATTCTTGAAGACATTATCCCTTTTTTTTATCAAGATTTTTCTTAGGTGACTTCAGTTATCTAAGATGAAATTATCTATAAGGGATTTCCTTTATAGGAAACTTTCAAGAACCAGCTTAATATAAACCTTATTTAATTTTTTGTATTAAATAGTAGAACTTGTCGATCAACATAAAAAATGGTTTTTTCGCAAAATTAAATGGATGTTATAAATTCTTTAGTTTATTTAATCGAGCATTTACTAGTAAGTAGTGTATTCATCCTTTGAGATTGATGCACTGCTTGCGGTATTAGGCTCATTTATTTAAACTACTGAGGATATGAGATCCGTCTTGTCTTATATTTTGAAAATTTAAAATACTATTTTTCCTAAATTATATATATAAATCAAATTAAACCTGGAATCGGGATATCCATTTCGGCAACCAACAATTTCTAGTTTAGCGACCGACAGGGGTACCATACAAATTTTAAAGTCATTTGAGTTGTATTTAATGAGTTGTGAAGTAGAGAGTCGCTGGGGAAAAATGATAATTTTGAGAATTTGATGCCTTAATTAAACTTTAGGCTAAATTAAATGGGAAATGTGTAATTTTGATCATGATGAACACATTTGGATGTTTGAAACATAATGAAGTAGGAACCAACTTGTCACCTTTCCATGAAAAGGATAAATTTTAAATTTTATAAATGTTATGACTTGGAGTATAATTCAATTGGATGATACTAAGGTAGTGAGCTTAAGCAAAGAAGCTAATGATTAACTTATTTGAAGTCCCTAGTTGGTGATTAGATAATAAGCATGATTTTAATGAGGATTGAATTTCATTTCATTCAGCATTTTGATTATTATAAATCTACCCTAAGATAGGATTTAAGGGCTTAGTAGTGAGCTAGGCTTGATGTTTAAGCTATTTTAATGAGGTTTAGAAATGAAAGACATTATTAATTAATAAACACCTCTAAACACTACAAGCCCAACTTTAGTTGTGGGTATGAGATCCTAAATTGCTTGAGCTTGCCCTTACAGGCACCCACTTACATATGTGAAAATTTATTTAGAGAGAATTGAATATAAATTGTAAAGTTGAATAACTAAAAAATCTAATGAATTGGATCTGTCACACAATTTGGGACATACTTGATAGTTAAGTGAATAGTGCATTTTAGACCTTATGCATGAATACATGTTAGGTGAAAATTGTGTTATGAAATAGGGCATATAACTAAAAATTATAAAGGTGGAACCACACATAAAACAACTCTTTTTCTATGGATTTTTAGCATAAAAATGCATAAATATTTTTTATTTCATACACAGGTTAACTACTTTATTCATTTGACTAATTAGACAAAAAAAATGAATTTTTGAATTGATGGACTAAGCTATTATGCAAGTATGCTATCACTTTTTAAGTTAAATAAAATACTTGTCACTAGCATGCAATACTAGAAAAAATAATTTTGAGTTGGTGTCATTGGCTATGGCTCCTATTCATCATAAAGCTTTTACTTATTGATGGATTACATCATATCTAATCAACATTAATAAATTTTTTTATAATAAGTATGATGTTTATTTTTTATTTAAATATTCAATCACTTTGAATGCTAAATTATATTCAATATTCATAGATATACTAGTCATCAATAATTATAAACTACTAAATTATTTTTTGATAGCTTGAAGTGTTTAAGAGTATTCTATGTGATACATGGCATTTTCATATATAATTTGCCACAAAAACATGCATACTGCAATAAAATTACATATGTATGAATTTATCGAGGGTTTGACCAAGCTAAATAAATTTAAGGACTATTTATAAGTTAACTTTCAATTTGGCAAAACAATCTCATACGTCTTCTAGGTCTATAGGACCAGTGTGCACCTCTAGACTATTGGAACCACTTCACATTAATTTACTTAGATGCTTTGTTCCCATAAGTTTATAGAAGATGAAACATGAGTATTTTATAATTTATAATTATTTTAGATCCACATGTGTTGCATTTTTAACTAGCAAAATAAGATTCAAATTAAAAATAGTTTTATTGAACATATGATTGTCGGCATTTTTTCGGGTTGGTTTGTGGGGTTGCCCGTAAGAAGCTGTCGGCCACCGGAATCGAAATCCCGTCACCCACTTCGGAAGGACGTTGAAGTGTGAAATTAAACTGACTTCATATTTTTCATAGTTTAAAATGAAAGAGCACTATACCTCAAATCCTGTATCTATCCCGGAGGATAAACACAAGAATTGAGGATGAGGCTCGATCAAATAAACTAAGAAAAGTATGACGTCCGTTGGTCTGCGAAACCTTTGTATTTGCCGACAAGTTCCCCTATTTAATATGAAAGATTAAATAAAGCATAAACACAAGACTTGAGGATGAGGCTCGATCAAATAAACTAAGGAAAGTATGACGTCCGTTGGTCTGTGAAACCTTTGTATTTGCCGACAAGTTCCCCTATTTAAGGAATTAAATAGGGTTTATATTAAGCTGGGTTCGGACATCCTTCCTATAAGGGCAAGCCCCTATTATTAAATAGAATTTATATTAAGCAATGTTCAGACATGCTTCCTATAAGGGCAAGCCCCTATAGTTAATTACATC
>JXCR01110086.1:0-12216 GCA_002079205.1 Phalaenopsis hybrid cultivar
AGAAGCAGCAGAAAATCATAAACTTGCCCAATAAACATCACCTAAACTTGAAATAAAGACACAAAAACCAAAAGGAAAACCAATAGAACCTTGGATAATTAATCAAAAACTGGTATTTAATACCAACTACATGATTGATTTACAAATATACGGCTTCATTGGCCATGAAATTCTCTTTGAAAGAATAAAATAAATGATAAGCTGAAAGCCCCTCTCAATACAACCACAAATCATGGCATTTATTACAAATCCAGATAATTCAATGAAGGACAAATTTAACCATTGAGAATCCCCTCCCAGAAAACCTTTGGTATTTCAACTGACCGCATAAAATTTAGAAATATAACCAAGTACACTGGCAAAATGCCTCAAAATATAACTACAGACATTCAAGCACTGCTTTGATAGCCACTCGAGAGCCCAAAAATCAAATAAGATGGTTAAAGGAATAGGACGGGGCCAAAAACAAATATTAGATGAAGGCAAGAAAGGCAAGTCAAAATTATTTCTGGTTTAGATGGCTTATAGAGTCCTTATTGTTATGTAAAACTGTCAATAACATATATTGTTGCAGTATTTAGGCATCAAGGCATAGAAGAGGGATAGGTTGGATGCAAGAGATCATTAGAATTTGCTTAACATAAGCTAGACTGCTCAGCCAATCACTTATTGATATTGAACTTAGTCTACAGTTGAAGTCAGAACACAACGTTTGAGTTTATAATTAGTCAAATGAAATGCGATTGGAACCTATGTTTAAATTTCCATGGATTTTAAGCATACCTATGATGCATGAGGCATTCTAGATATGAGGAAGAGACCCCCATGGCTTTCTGTTTTAAGGCTCATAGAACTTTTTGATTACCAAAAATGTTGTTCATTGGATCCTCTTGACCCCTATTCCCTATAGTTCTACTTGAATTCATAGAATACTCGTCTGGCAACATTATGAGGGACTAGAAGGACCTCCAATTTTTTCATGTTCCAACAGCCGTTTTTGTACTCCGATTGGTTTGATTTTAAGCAGACTAATTTTCTACTTTCTCGATTTTGATTAGTTAAAATTAGGATCGGTGTTGGTGAAAAATGAATCTGACTGAATTATTCTTCTCTGTTAAGCCTGTAGTTCTCTGGAAGGGGTCAAATAGGGCGTGCACTATTTTGACTCTATTATGGTAAACTTGGTTGAACTTCCATGATTTNGTTGCTTAAGTATGGCTAATATGATCGTATTAAAGAAAAAAAAAAAGTTTACAAGATAGCAGCCTGAAAGTAAACTGTACCCTGCAATGTCAACCTAGGTGTAGTTATGAAGTAGTTTTAACTTTGAATTATCTAAAAAACAATTGCAAAGGTGTATGGAACATACCAAGCTACAATTAATGTTCAGCTATCTGCATGCATCATTCATATGATACAACAACCAGAATTTAAAAAAAAAAAAATCTATTTTATAAATAAATTAACAGATTTGATATTAAGAAAAATAAGTAAAATTACAATGTACAAAAACATACCGAACCATGCCATTCAGCGCGATGAACTGTCCCAAAAGAACCTGAAAAGAAAATACTCAGACACTCACGACAATGAAAAGCATTACCTCATCTGCAACCGTCAATAAAATTTGTAGTATTAAAATCGCAACTGAAAGAAGCAATGAGAAAAATAAAATATTGAAGTATTTACATACATACCATCACTTAAATCTATAACATCACATCAAAAATATCACATCCGACATCAATACAGCTTTCATGCATATGTTTATGACACCAAGATGTAAAAAATGTAAATATCTAAATTTTGGGTGGGAGATATGCACATACATAAGAATTGTGTGGTATGTATGTAAATTTCCCTAATATATTTACCTGCTCCGATTCTTTCTTTTAGGACCAAATCACTCCATGGAACCGTCAAATCATCCGTGACAAGAGGTACACTACTCTTGGACTTAGTTATGTTAGCTTTTAAATCATGGAAGGCTAAATTTTGTAAGGCATCCTTCTGCTCATCTTGCGGAATAAGTTTGAGTTGAGTTGATTCTATGGCCACTTGAGAAGCCTCATGTTGGCCATCTGCAGGAGTGACCCTTTCTACATAACGCTGTGGGACTTCGAAAAGCTCTGGTTTGCTTGTGGCAGCAGGAGAAGAAGTTGCATCTGCATTGTTAACGTTATAATGTTTCGAAAAAAACAGTGTTCATATTATCTGCAGGATAAGTTATGGCCTCAGTAAAAAGAAAAATATCACAAATAGATCATCTAGCAGAAGCGCAATATTTTCTTTTCAAGGCAAGCATCAAAGACACGAGAATTTAACGGATATAAAAACTAGAAACGAAAGCATAATCTGCGCCAAAAGGTTTAACTTCATGAACACTTAATAAATTGCGAGATAATTTTGCAGAAAATAAGATCAATTCAACAGTACAGTAGCTTAGACCAACAAAAAGAAAAACTAATTAATACTTGGGGTATTTACGTACATACCACACAATTCTTATGTATTTATATATCTATCACCTAAGCATTCACATTTACATGCATACCACTCAAATCTTTAATATTATATAAAAAATACCACCATCACTATCTTTTTAAAAGTGAAACACAACTTTTCATACAAAGATTTATGACACCAAGGTCTTTTAATGGTAAAAATCAAATTTTGCGGTATTAGATATGTAAATACATAAGAATTCTTTGGTATGTATACAAATTTCCCTAAATATTTTAATTTAAAGTAGCATGTTAAAAGTCACCTGTTGAAGCATCAGTAAACATCAGGTTCAGAGACCGGCAATCCACAAAATATTGCTTGGCCAAAGATTTGAAATTCTTAGCTATATCACCTGACTTCAAATTTGGAGGGCGCAAAGGTGACAAAATTGTGATGGAGTATGGCCCATTTATCAATGAATTGGGCTCACATAGAAAACCAGGATTTCCAAGCAAATCTACTAAATATTCCCTGCCAATTCGCAATTGGTACAGATTAAAAGAAATCAGGCATCAAAAGACAGAATATACAAAATTTCATAAATATATGAACACAAAATTAAAACATAACAGATAAATAAGAATCTGCTATAATATTGTTTTAAAAACTAAAAACAAAATGTAAAAACATGAGCGCTATACAGTTTTCTTCATACAAAAATCAAATAATGTAAGGAGATCCAGTAACAAATTTAAGAAAAATTAGCACATAAGGAAATGTGATGTAGTAGGATATGATGAGGTAAGCAAAAAACAGATAACGTTGCAGGGCACATATATGATTCTAATGGGAGTTTGCAGAGCATCCATATGATTCCTAAGGGAGTCTGTGGAGCATCGATGCTCGAGATAGCAGATTTCTAATTTGGTTTGCCAAGCAAGGAAGAATTAAGAAAAAATCTGTCATTCACTGTATTTATCATTACCTTTTATTTTACTCTTTCTCCCGCAATTTTTCATCATTGCCTCCTGCTTTACTCAAATTATTTACTAGTTATAAATATGATGTTAATTTATAAAAAACCCCTCATAAGTAACCTACATTCCGGTGGTTAGCGATGGTTTTGTTGCTCCTCATGTAAACTGTTTCAAATACTATTGTTTATCCTCTCAAGTCCTCTCTACTCCCTCCTTTTTCTTCATTAGTGAAGAAAGTGGATAAATAATATTTTCTTATTTCTTAATTATCAAATTGCAATTCTTCTCCTTATATAGGAAGCAAGGGCTAGGAAAAAATTCCTACCATACAACTTATCAAAGACACAACAACCATCCTCTCAAGTCCTACTCCTTCCTTTTTCTTCATTACTGAAGCAAGGTGGATAAATAATATTTTCTTATTTCTTAATTATCAAATTGCAACTCTTCTCCTTGTATAGGAAGCAAGGGCTAGGAAAAACTTAAATCCTACCATACAACTTATCAAAGACACAACAACCACCAAAATGAAAGAAATACAAAGTAATAAGAAATAAGAAGGGAATAAATAAGAATAAATCTCAAACAGGAAAGTCAGAATTCCACAATTAGCATTTTTAGCATAGCATAAACTCTATTAGGCAAAGCAGGTTGCTATCCTGCATGATAAACCCATTGTCATTTTTGTCAGACGCGTAGATTTTTGATATGGTGGATCCATTTTTCTACTCCTTGGTTGATCAATTTATATAATAGGTGGCTACTATGCTGGAATTCCAGATCTATGTCTCATGCTTCTCAAACTATTTATGAAAGCTAATTAGTCTAAATTTTCTTTAGGCATTCATGATATGTGAATGGTTATTCTTTGGGTCATCTTCTTTTTTTAAATCAATGCAAGTGGATACAAATACCTGTAAACTCTCAATTATTTAAAGCCTGTATTCTTGATAAGAAAGACATTTTTGCTACTTTTAGCTTATAAAGTATGATTGGCACTTCCTCATATGGCTATTGACAAAATATAAATTTTGCAAAAATGCCCTTGTATTGTGAGAAGAGAAATTTTTCAACAAAACTATGTTGACTATTTCAAGGCTCATCCCAAATCAAAGAAACAGTTCTTTAATGTTCCTTTTGTAGATGTTGGCTCTTTTGATCACATAGTATGGACATGTAAGACTTTTGTGTTGTAAATTATATATCAACCAATTAAGGGTCCTTCTATTACTAGTATTGTTTATTTTCCTTCTGATATTACAATTGTCCTCGCAATGCTAATTTTGATTATATGCTGAAAGAATGCGACTAATGACTCAAGCTCAGTCCATTCTCAAGATTCTATCAGATATTCATTTAATTTTGTGAAAAAAATGTTTTAGCTGATGTTTACTCATCAAAGAGCCAATAAAAAAATTATTTCTACATTCTCCCATATTTACTAAATTCCAAACAAAACATAAAAACTCCCTTTATGATTTTAGCATTATCAACATAGCAAATGTTTGAATATTGACATGCATCCTTCCTTCCTAATTATCCATTATATCATCACGATTCAATGTTTTCTTTCTTTCAATGATGGCATTTCTACATGACTGCTAATTCATATAACATTCTTAATGGGTAGTTATAAAATTTCATAGCTATAAGTACAAAACCATGAACCTCCTCTCTTATAATCATCTCCCACTCCTCCAAGTTAAAACCCTAATTCCCCACCAAACCTTGGCCATCTCTTTAGCGCATCAATCACCGTGAGTTTGAATACTTCTATATTTTTGGACTCATGGTATGATATTTTGGTGACTCTTCTAGTGAGCTGTTCTTGATGCCAACGCCACCCTATTGTATCAGCATGTTGTCTATTTTTGGCCCAAGGGATCCTCTATCACTCCAACCCTTTTTTTTTATTTTCACCTTCGATGTACTCTTGCACATTCTCTCATGTTTGTGGTCATGCTTGATCACTTTCGTTGCACCTTCTACATTTGGAGTAGTTTGTTATCCCATCTACTACTACATTAGTTTCTCAGAAGGCTTTGGTTAACCCCTTTGTGAAATCACCATCACCTCTTCTTGTGGTCCCTAATGTCTCCAAAGCTTCTCCTTTTTCTTCTCTAGTGGTCAAAGCCTCCATGCTCGTTTGCAAATGTACTTTGTGGTTCAAATGCAATGAATAACCTCCGCTCTCCATAATATAATCTTCCACTTTCTTTCTTTTTTTTTTTGTCAAACTTCTACAACCATCAATATAAATGGTCTTCTTATTTTGAAGGCAAGCCTACTCTACTCTTTTCGGATTGAGAAGTACTTGTGCTCGTTAGGCCTCTCTTCCTTTCACTTATTGAAAATTTTTCTATATGCTTCGCAAGTTTTTGATTGATTTACAACTAATTGATGACTACTCTAGTTAGCTTTATTGACCTTAAACATATCATCATAAAACCTTCATTAGAAGCATATTTCATCAGACTTCTTCTCTCGACGATCATACTATATTAGTGGAATCCCGCTGCAAATGTTAAAAGGTTCCCCTCATTTTAATTGTTCAGTGGAGCCTCCTATCACTACCGTTAGGATCTCTTTTCCACAATTATGTTTGCATTACTTTAACCAATCTATCTTCTTCTCTTTAGATTCATTACAAATGGATACTGAAACAACTCATTTTTCTAGGCCCGTTATGGTAGAGTTGTGATGGAATTAGATATTACAACTATATTTTATAAAAAAATTGTGAATTGGATCTCGATCATCGAGATATCGATAGAAAATGAAATTTTAAAATATTAAATCATATTGTTCTTATTGTCATATTTTTAACATAATTTTTTTTAACGTGCCAAGTCACATCCTGAGCTAAGGCCTCCAAAATTTCGATCACATACCCTTTCAGTTGATGCTCGAATTGATCATTCTCATTGTTTGCTATAAAACCTCCCATCATCTAATTAGATCTGGTCTTAAAATATTGAACCAGGATCATTAAATGATATTCAAGCTCCAGCTAACCACATTTCAGTTGTTGATACTCCATTGAGAATACTCCGAAAGTTTTTAAAATGCCATAGTTTCAATCAATCTGTGAACAGAATGGTGTTCATTTACTATTCTAATTCTGAGTAGAGCAATCAGATTGTTAATTCCCTGAAAGACAAAACATTTCATCTATACCATAACAGGTAGGAATCGTAAGAAGATTCATCACCACTTTCCATTGTTCACTACACTTAAAGCTAGACAATCTAAATGATTCTATACTATCCAATGCATTTCTCTTTTTATTTCGACATTTCTAATAAATGTCTTTGATGTTATCCAGTAAATAAATGTAACTTTGTTTATAAAAAATCTCCTCAGTTAACCACTAATAAAACGATCCATAACTAATCCCTTTATTCATAATCCAACAAAAAAACTAAAAATCTGTCAAAAGACTCTTGAATCTCCTAATACCCTACATAAACTTCTTGATTGCAACTTAAAGGACCAAACCTACACACACACACACGACCGTAAAAATAATTCCTTCAATCCCGTTTCCCGACCCCGTGAAAAATTATTAAAAAAAAATGCAACCTTTCAAAATAAACTAAACCCTAACCCTAACCCTAGCCAATTAGAAAATAAAGAAGGTTCCAACCTTCCTATTCTATAACCCCACTTGGCGCCATCACCTTCGCCACTTAAAAATCCTCCCAAAAACCAATATCATATTGGTAGTAGAACCCAGGAAAAAAGAGTCTCGGTTGACTTAGAGCAAAGGAAGAATGTCATCAGAAACATTGTAGCAATCAAGGTAAACACACAGCATCAACAGGCGTCTAAGTTTCTTTGTGAACTCTCCAAGATTGAGAAGCATCTAAACTTACCTTGGTAATTAATTTATCTATTGCAAAGAAATCTAGGAATTATTTCATAAACCTTAATCAGTGAATTCCACAAAAAAATTTGTCGTTACATACATGAAACCTGCCACACTTTTATGTAATTGACGTTCATACTATTGTGAGGGTATATTCCACTATTACGAGCCTATGCAAACCTGCTGAATAAGTTATCAAAAACATTAGACTGGTTTATTAGCATACAAATATTTGGCTAAATTTATTAATATTAGTAGTTAAGTGCAAAAAGACCACAATTCTTTACCGTACATCATTTATCATTATACATTCATCACCACGCATTCAACATTAAGCATTAAGCATCTTTTTATAGAAAACAGAACAAATCAATCTCCTTTGCACAAAGTTTCCTGCGACTTATCATCATGCCTCCCAAAGCCGTAAGTAGATCAATTTGAAGGCATAAAAAATACTGTCGAAGGACTAGACAGATAGGGTTGATGGAATAGATGATAATTTGCAAGTTATATTTAGCATGATATAGGACAGGAAACACAAAATGCGCAAGTTAAAGTCGACCTGTCATCAATATAGAACCCGAACCTAGAAAAGAATACTTTAATATGAGAACTTCCATTCAAAGACTCTAAATAGACCTTATGTAATCCTCACAACAAAAGTTAAATTTGAAATGTCAGTTTTAGATGGTATGCATGATCAAATTAAATTCTTTGATCAACTAAAACAAATTAATAAATTCTTAAAAAGGTACAAAATGGATGATTATCAAAGGTTAATTTTGCTAAAATGAAATTAGTTGGGTAGTAAAAATTTATCGAAAAATATCATGCAAATGTGGAAACAAATAGCAAACAACCTTAAACAAGGTAGAAATGAATGAAAAAGTTAGGCACAACTATTGTACATAACATAGTTGTAATAATGCGCCAGAAAAGCTTTAAACTAGCGGCTAAAATGATTAAGATTGGATTAGACTTACCCAAACAATAGATTTTTAGGTAGGCATATAGCTTTCCAAGCAACTAATTGCAATCCATTCAAAGATCGAATTGACAGAAAGACTCAATAGCAAATAGAGAACACTATGCAAAACTCAAATTTAGAGAAGTCCATAAATTAATAGGAAAGTGCAAAATAGTCCGACTATTTTCATGTAGTCATTTTACAGGAGTCCACAAAAGTGCAAAATTAGTCTCTAGGCTTTTTAAGTATGTGCTGAAATAGTTCCCATGAAGGACGATTTCAGCACCTATTAAAAGAATTTTGGATTAAATTGACATCTTTATGGACACTGGGACTAAAATGACCCCTTACAAAGAGCAGGGGACCTTTTTGACACTCTCCTCCATTAATTAAACATGGCCAGCAGAGTTGTCTTTACCAACTAGAAATCTCCAGCCAAATATAAGAAGCAAATTTTCTACCCAAATTGCATGGAGTAAACTGTATCAATGAGAGGCTAGCAAATGGTTGCATTAAGTCCAAAGGAGAAAAGGAGAAGACCAGGGTATGTAACGAAGAAGCTACCAACAGAAAGGCCAAAAATATACGCCAAAGTTAAAGAATTAGCAGAACTGCACAAGAATATAATTTGACTCTTATTAGTGAGGATAAGTCAATTATTTCATAAAAATATAAAAGTAGAAGATATGAAGTTGAGAGTAGCAGTAAGTGTTTTGTCCAAGATAAGCACATCAACAATAAAAAGAAGACGAGTATTCTACGAAGAGAAATGGAGAATATCGAGGAATGCACTCATATATTGTGTGCTTGCACAAGATTGATTAAGATGGCAAGGTGGTTGAGATTAGTGGAGATCCGGTCCACTGCAACAATTAGGAAGTAATTAATATTTGTTTAATTTGCGTTCCCAGTATTCTTCCCGCATCATCTTCTCTCTCCGCGGAACCGCGGGAAGGTTCCGCATGGGATGCTCTCCTCGTTGGTCGTTTAAAGCATTTCCTTAAATGGATTTTCTGATTATTATAAAAGCTAAGCCAACTCTCTTAAGCCACTAACCTCAAGATCCTCTCTCCTGCGCAGTTGAAGAAAAAGGAGCGGGGGACCACGAAAGGCTGCCTCCCTTTGTTTTTTTTAGGGTTTGCTGGCAGGGAAAAGAAAACCTGGTTTTCTTTTGTTCAATTTATCTTCTCACATGGCTCAAGAGGGGAAAGAGAGAGGAAAGAGAGAGGAGAAAGGGAAGAGAGATAATTTCTTGTAAACGTCGAGGCGTTCGACGGTATAATTTCTTGAAGCTAATAAAATCCTCTGCAGCTCCGTGGAGTAGGCGNTTCTTTTGTTCAATTTATCTTCTCACATGGCTCAAGAGAGGAAAGAGAGAGGAGAGAGAGAGAGAAAGGGAAGAGAGATAATTTCTTCTAAACGTCGAGGCGTTCGACGGTATAATTTCTTGAAGCTAATAAAATCCTCTGCAGCTCCGTGGAGTAGGCGATTTATCGAACCACGTAAATCTGTGTCTGTTTCCGCTGTGTTTTTGTTTGCAAATTTTTTCTCGATCTGGTTTTTCGCTTTATTGCCATCGTTTTTCACAACCGGTATCAGAGCTTTGGTTCAAGGCTGAAAGAAAACGTTGGGCGGGGACGAAGTAATGACATCAGAGATCAAAAAATTCAATGGCACAGATTTTAGTTACTGGAGCATGCAGATAGAGGACTACCTCTATGGAAAGAAACTTCATCTTCCGTTACTAGAAAAGAAACCTGAAAAGATGGATAAAGCGGAATGGAATCTGTTGGATCGACAGGTTCTGGGAGTTATACAATTAACCCTGTCAAGATTCGTTACCCACAACGTCATCAAGGAAAGAANAAAAATATTGATAAAGCGGAATGGAATCTGTTGAATCGACAGGTTCTGGGAGTTATACAATTAACCCTGTCAAGATTCGTTACCCACAACGTCATCAAGGAAAGAATTACTGCAGATCTCATGACGGCTTTATCAGGTATGTATGAAAAGTCATAGGCGAATAACAAGGTGCACCTGATGAAAAATTTATTCAACTTAAAGATGGCGGAAGGTGTGTCTGTTGCCCTACACCTCAATGATTTCAATATTATCACAAATCAATTGTCGTCTGTTGAAATTGATTTTGATGATGAGATATGCGTGTTGATATTGTTGGTTTCATTGTCAAATAGTTGAGAAACCATGAGGATGACAATTAGCAGTCTGCAGATAAATCCAAACTGAAATATGATGATATTTGTGATTTGATTTTGGTTGAGGAGGCGCACAGAAAAGATTCTGGCGAAACCTCGGGTTCGAGTTCGACACTGATTATTGATTCCAGAGGGAGATCACAGAACAGGAACTCAAACAGAGAAAGATCAAAATCAAAGTCTGATCAGCCAGCAACTTGCTAGAATTATGGCAAGGCTGGTCACATAAAAAGGAACTGCAGGAATCCTAAGAAGAAGAAGAATGATAGCGCAAATGTGGTAACTGAAGAAATACAGCATGCACTATTGCTGGCAGTTCAGAGTTTTGTTGATGACTTGATATTGGATTCAGGGCTTTCTTCCATACATCTTCGCACTGGGAGTTGATGCAAAATTATGTTGTAGGCGACTTTGGGAAGGTACATCTGGCTAATAGAAAAGCTCTGGACGTGGTGGGGATGGAAGATGTTGATATTACACTCTCTAACAAAAGCAAATGAACTTTGCAAAAGGTCAAGCACATTCTTGAGTTCAAGAAAAACCTCATCTCTGTTGGGTAGCTCAATAAGGGTGATCATTCGGTAGTGTTCTCAGATAGTACCTAGAAGGTTACCATAGAGCATTAGTACTGGCTCAGGGTAAGAAAACTAACACACTATATATAACTACTGGTTTACTCAACATTGTTACTACTACAGTTGCAAAGAGCATGACAGATCTGCGGCATTGCAGACTTAGTCACATGAGTCAGAGCTATAAAAAAATCTTGCAGGATGAGTATTCGAGCAAGTGGGAGCTGGCCAAGAATGAAGAGACGAATTCCTTGCCAGGGAATCAGACTTGGGAACTGACAGAAACTCCACTGGGAAAGAAGACATTGCACAACAAGTGGGTGTACCAGGTGAAAACTGCGCTTGATGGCAGTAAGAGGTATAAGGCTAGACATGTTGAAAAAGGCTTTCAGCTGAGACAGGATATTACGCATGCAGTGGGAGCTGTAAGCAGATTCATGAGTAACACAGGAAAGAGCTTGAAGGTACAAGGCTATGTTGACATTGATATGTTAACTAAGGGTGTTACTTTTGATAAACTGAAGTTGTGTGCAGCTTCAGTTGATCTTCTAACGTGAAGAAAATGAGTTTTAAGTTGCAGAGGCGGAGAATATCATGTTTGAGGAAAGTGGACGGGCAATCAATAAGTGATGCAGTCAGTGTCCCAGTCTCCAAGTGGGAGAATTGTTGAGATTAGTGGAGATCTGGTCCACTGCAACAATTAGGAAGTAATTAATATTTGCTTAATCTGCTTTCCCAGTATTCTTCCCGCATCATCTTTTCTCTTTGCAGAACCGCAGAACCGCAGAACCGCNTGGAAGATGTTGATATTACACTCTCTAACAAAAGCAAATGAACTTTGCAAAAGGTCAAGCACATTCTTGAGTTCAAGAAAAACCTCATCTCTGTTGGGTAGCTCAATAAGGGTGATCATTCGGTAGTGTTCTCAGATAGTACCTAGAAGGTTACCATAGAGCATTAGTACTGGCTCAGGGTAAGAAAACTAACACACTATATATAACTACTGGTTTACTCAACATTGTTACTACTACAGTTGCAAAGAGCATGACAGATCTGCGGCATTGCAGACTTAGTCACATGAGTCAGAGCTATAAAAAAATCTTGCAGGATGAGTATTCGAGCAAGTGGGAGCTGGCCAAGAATGAAGAGACGAATTCCTTGCCAGGGA
>JXCR01110090.1:0-15992 GCA_002079205.1 Phalaenopsis hybrid cultivar
TAAAAGAACTAAGAAAACTAAACTATTTGCTTAACTTCAAAAGTAAACTTATAAAAACTAAATAAATTTTCTCCGATAAAGAGTTCAAATTTAAGAAAGTATTCTTGCCCTTTACAATGAGTATATGGATTGTGAAGAAATTAAAATTTTTTATATATATAAATATATAAAATTGTATTGTGACAAATATGAGCAATCCTATTCTGTACCCTCTTTCAAGTGTATAAATAACATTGAATAATCCAAAGTTTGGTCCCTAATTTTGTGGTTAGGCTAGAAGGATATTGGCTCTCACTCTAGTGCTCCCACTTCTCCCTTACTTGAGGGCTAACAATCTGGCATTAGTTTCCAATCAATTGGACCAAATTGGGGTTTTCAATCTGTCACCTTAAAATCTCCAATTCTGCCTCCAACAAAGTATATTTCCCTATTTATTTGCACTCAACACCAAGGATTAAATTCTCACCAATGGAATTGAATGTGATTCTCACCATGTTGTAGAAATCGTTGCCCTTTTGGATCATATCTTTCTCAACACATTTTAATATTTTAATTTGCAAGTTCAAAAAATAAACAAAGATCATAGTTCAAATCATCACAAATTATTAACATTTAAAATCATATAAAATAAAATTAATTCTTCACAAAAATCATAACTCAGAGTAATGAGAAGGATAATGAAGACTACTCAGAATTCATGAGAAGGAAACAACAAAAGACGAATTTGATATATAAAAATAAGTTTGCAAAACAAAAAAATAAAAGACAACTTCTCTCACACATCTTCCCAAGCAAATCCCTATACGTTCTCTTTAAGAACTTTCCCACTTTACAAGCACTCTCAATTCTCTCTTAGAATTGTAATGAAGAAGAAATCGCTCACTTTTCTTCTCCTCTTCATCCCTAGAGAAAATCTCTAAGTCCCTCACTCTCTCTCACACCGCCTCCAAACTCTCTCTCTCACCTCTCTTCTCTCTTTAGTTCTAAACTCCTTCTCTTTTTAATTAGTGGCTTTCTACACTAAAAAAGAATTAAAAATTCCCTCCCAAATTCTCTCTAAAAGTCAGACCCACTGAATCCCAAAATACATATCCCTTCATTCATGAGATATATCCCTTCATTAAAGAGCCTTCTAAAGTGTTTAGAAGCATTGAATCACTCTGTGGGGCATTTAAAACATTTGAATCTTTCAAAATGTAATCAAAATTCATCCCGAGTTGCCTTATCCATCAAATATCATTTCAGGCACTTCAGGTGCCAATTATGGCGCTTCATACCCCAAGTTACTTAAGTTCGCGCTATTTGGGGTTCTGGCACATCAGGCATCACTTCTCTGTATAATGGCATCTCTAGCACCAGTTTTGGTGCTTCAGGCACCAGCTCTTTGTAAGTTGGCACCTTCGGCACCAGGTCTCGTGCCTCAGGCGTCAAAGTCACCAAGTTCTCTATTTTGGCATTAAATTTCTTCCTTTTTGCTACTTTTCTCCAAATGCCTAAAATTGACATACATGTAATAAAAATTTGAAAATACATTTCTTTAAAGTGCAATATCACTAAAAATAAGCATAAATGTATACTTAAAATAACACATTATTTTAGTGTATCCGCTGGTGAGGCCCCATCGAAGTACATTTCCCAACACCTGGCACTAGACAACTCCACTTGTAGCATATGTTCATCTGGTAAATCACTATTCAGAGGGGACCCAGCTGAAAGTGAGTGTGTTGTGAGAAAATCTGCTAGAATTTGTTCTTTACTAGTGCGGAGGGGTACAAAAGTTATATCAAATTGTAATAAAATCATCGACCGCATTGCTAATCGTCCAGAAATAATGATGAGTGTGTTGGTTGGGTCATCAAATATTGCAAGGGATTAACTTTCAAAATAATGGTGATCTTATGAGAGAGCACGGAATGCTTAAGCTTTTGGGTGGCAAAAATTAAAGCTAGATAATGCTTCTCAATATAAGGACACCTTACCTTCATCGGTATTAGATGTCGACTCAAGTAGTAGTGTGTCTACTTTTCCCTCGACATTGACCTGAGCTGCAGGGCTCTGAGAGAGTTGTCTAAGACTGTGGTCAAAGGTTTTCCTTGGATAGGGGCTGCCAAAACATGAGGTATCATTAAATATTTCTTAACGTCCTTAAAGGCCCACTGTCATTTCTCCTCCCAAACAAAAGTGACGTCCTTTTAAATTAATATTGGGAAGGGCTGACACCTTCCTGAGATATTAGAAATAAAGCGTCTTAGGTATGTCAATTTACCTTAGAAGGAATGTAGTTGTTTCAAGGTTTCAGAAGGCGGCATTTCTAAGATAGCTTTGATCTTATCCCAGTCAATCTTAATTCCTCCATGATAGACAACAAATCCTAGAAACTTCCTAGAGGTAACTCTGTAGGCACAGTTTAAAGAATTCATCTTAAGATTACATTGTTGTAATTGTTTGAACACGATCCTCAAATCATACAAGTGATCTCATCACTTCTTGCTTTTGATGATCAAGTCACCCACGTAGCACTCCACTTGATTGTGGATGAGGTCATCAAAGATCTTCGTCATAGCTCGTTGATAAGTTGCTCAAATATTCTTCAATGCAAATGACATCACTATGTAGCAAAAGATCTCAATCAGCGTTATGAAAGCTGTAAGTGCTGCATCTTCTGGATCCATCTTGATTTGATTATATCTTAATGATCCATCCATGAAAGAGAAAATCTTGTGTGTCGATGCAATATTCATCATTAATTCTGGTATCGATAGGAAACTCATCTTTTGGACATGCTTTATCTAAATCCTTAAAGTCGACACACACCCAAATTTATCAATTTTTCTTTTTAGTCGGTATAATGTTGGCTAGCCATGTCGGGTATTGTTCTTCCTGCATAAAGTTAGCGTCTATTAATTTCTTCACCTCCCAGAGAATTGTTGCTCTATTTTTAGGTGCATTCTTCTAGAAGCTTATTTCATTGAGGCCATATTGTTTTCCACCTCGAGCTTATGAACTGCAACTTCTGAGGACAATCCTGGCATTTCATCGTAGCTCCAGGCAAAGCAATCTTTAAATTCTAACAATAACTTGATTAACTCTATAGATTTTTCCTCACTGAGTAGTGAACTTATGAATGTAGGACGGTGCAGCTTCTTAGTCCTGAGGTTAACTTCCTTTAATTAATCAACAGTTGACTTAATCTCTTCTTCAAATTCTAGTGAAGCGTTGTCTATCAGCAGATCTTCATAATTATCTTCTCTATCGAGGCAAACCTCTTCTGACTCGCTAGTAACAACCATACAAAATTTTGAGTCGTTGACATGTCCTATAGTACCAAATCCGAGATTGTCTTTTGAATTGGGAGTTTGACTTTTAACATCCCATAACTTCTCAAAAAGTTGTAGTTTATCCTTTAACATTTGCTTTGGCACATGTCCCTGTTGAATTAGCTTTTAAATGCAAGTACAAAATTAACCGAATAGTAATTCTATTAACTCATTAGAATCCTTTTCCAAATTTACATGATTTTTGAACTAGTAGTAGGAGAAGAATGGTAGAACTTGATCTACTTAAAACCAACACCATAGACTTTCTTCACCTCTAAACTCTCGATCTTTTGAGGGTGAATCAGATTAAGGGTCATGGTGTGCATGTAGTGGTTGATCCGATCATACACTGATTTGTATTCCCTTTTCTCCATACCTTCTTAGGGAATCTAGAACTGTGCTTTCTTCTAATTTATCATCATCATCCCTTCATTAGAACTTTCATCCACATCATTGTTGATGGTCGGCCTTGTCTGTTCAACAATCGTGTGGGTTCTTCCTCGTTCACGTCCCCAGCCTCGATCTCAGATGCGTGGACTTAAAAAAATCTCTACCAAATCATTGTGAAGAAATGGTAGTAGATTATTGAAGTGAAGTTGAATGATTTCTTTTATGCAATTCTTATCCATCTTCCCTTTTATTTGACCCAAATTCGTGAGAAAAGATAATTTTCTTCGGAGGGGCATAATAGGCGGCGTCTTCATGGATGCCTACTTCATGAACTGAGAATGATTGTAAATCACCTTTGATACAAAGTTCTTATCCTTCTTTGAAATACTTGATACACTAGTGTAGTGACGACAGAACCATATTATGCTCGGGCAGCAACGGTCAACCAAGTAAAACATTGAAAGAGGTCTCTGCGTTGATGATATGGAACTTGACAGTTATTACTAGCTCTTCGAACTTCATTAGCTGTGTGATCAATCAATGAGCTCTTTCTTCTTTCTAATTAAATCCTTTTAGCATCATCCAATTTGCAGTGAGCTCCTGAGCATCAATGTCCAAAAAAGCTAACGTCTGTAGACTCATTAAGTTAAGTGACGCTCTTGGATCTACCAAAACCTTGGAAAGCACAAATCTTTAGGTTTTGAATGAAATGTAGAGCGGTTGGTTATAAGTAGTAGTACCAAGTAGCAAATCTTCATTGGTGAAGGTCACCTCACGTTATTCTTTTAATGAACAAACTTCATCAGAGGATGTGCTGAACAACTAAGATAAGCAAATCTCTGGGTCAAGCAAGGTTGTAACCAGAGCTTCCCTCATCTCCTTTGACAGGATCATAGCTTTCTAGATGCTTAGTTTGGTCGGCAACATCCTAGGATGAGCTAATACATTATAATCCACTTAATTTGTACCTCTAATTTTACTTGGAATAGGTATTTCTTCTATTGCTGTAGGTATTCACGTATAATTATTTGCTTTCCTTTATCTATTTGAGTCGTTCTTTGAGGTAAAACCTTTTGACTTCTTAAATTTACTTTTGTAATCTCCTCTTCTTGTTGTTGTGATGTTGCAGGCAAAACTTCTGGTGTTTCTTCTGTATCAAAGAAATCCAAGTTAATGGTGAGTGGTGCTCCTTGACACTCAAGGACAGGCTCCTTACTCTTAGAACTATCATAACTAGAGTCGTTGGCATCTTCTTAATTTTTGTTAACATTTTCATCAGACTTAAGTATGATTGAGAATCAGTTTGGGAGTCAAGATCAGGGTTAGATTTGTCACAGTCAGTTACATCATCACTGGAGACAGTTAAAACGTAGCTGAAATCCTAATCATTATATTCAAAAAACTTAAGAGGGGCGAAGAGATAATCATACACGGTCAAGGATTGAGAATTTTCTCCCCCTAATCCGAGGTAACCAATCTAATAAAGGTAGCCTCTATCCTACCCCTCATGTTATTAGTCTTCACGATCGTGTCCTTCTTCTCGTCTGGATGCAATAGTTTCTCTGGTGAAGTATCCCAGTTGGGCTTGATAGTCTGTAGACTCTGAATGATGTCTTATGCTAAAGTGGTCTGAATCTAATTGAGTATCTTCTTGGACGATCTACTTCAAATTTTGCTCCATCCACCTTCCTCTGAATATGGCTCTACCGGGGTAATTTTCTCAACCAAAATCATATTTACATAACCTCTTTTAGTTTCTTTTAAATATTCTTTCAAAATTGTTATATTTTATTCTTGAGATTCTTCTTGAGCTAATCCTTCAAGCCAAAACAGCTCTCTATGGTATGCCCAAGTAGCATATGGTAAGGGCAATAGTTGGGATGGTTTTTCTTGTCAACTTCATCTAGTTTCTTTGGTTCTTGTAGTATGAACTCGGACCTCTTTATCAGACTCATGAACATCTTTAACAAGGCTTCATATTTGAAGGAGTATGTTCTCTTGATCAGCTCTATGATTGTTAGACCTTGACTGTTATCCGTCCTGTGAGCCCTCTGTTGCTGCTGGCTAGATTGACCATACTGTTGAGCAGACTGATGCTGAGGCTTGCTATGTTATGGCTACTGATGGCCGTGACGGAACTGCTCAACTGGAATCTTTATTGGCTACTTTTCTTTGTCAACTATTGCCACTGTCCCAGACTTTTTCTCAAATATCTTAACTGTTCTGAACTTCTTTGTCTTTTCTTGGGATTCCATTTTCTTGACTTTCTCTTGCAAACTGCTAGCCTTGCTGAGTAACTTTTCAAACAACTTGATGGTGATTCCCTTAAGCATGAAAGTTGTTGGCACAAGTATGCTTTTGTCTAGAATCTTGATTGCATATTGTTCCTGTAGCTGAGGTTCGCACTTCATGCTCAAGCTTCTCCAACTCAAGATGTATTCCATTAGAATTTTGTTGGGTTTGTGCCATTCAACTACAAGATCTCCTATCGTAATGTGGTGTTGCGCTCTAGCAAATCTTTTTATGAACAACTGGTCCAATTCAGCAAACATTTTCACTGATCTGTTGGGTAGCTTTACATACCAATCATATGCAATCCCTAATAAGCTGCTGATAAACAGACAAAATAGCAAGGCTTCATTACCTTCGATATTGCCACAATTGGCTCAGATATGTGCTACATGCTATCTTTGATTGTCGGTCCCACCAAATGTCTTGAAGTTTGGTGACACAAAGCCCCTGAAGTAAGGTATGATATCAAACTCCTCTAGTTAGGCTCTACCCTTTGAAACTGATGCACCACCCTTGGACTGGGCTAAGGCATCTCAAAGGTGTTATTCGACTTTTTGCTTGATATCCTTCTCTGATATTACACTTTGTGGGTAATCTTCTTCTACTGATCATCTCTGGCAAAGGCAACTTCCCTCCTTTTATCTGTAATGTGAACAATCTCTGGCTGGTTGACCTCTGGAGAAACTAATTGCTGCGACTAGGATTGTCCGGGCATTGTAGCCATGACAACCATAGCGGCAGCCATCCCTTCCATTCTTTTCTCCATTTGGCTGATTTTCTCGTCTCTTAATAAAATAACCCTGCACAAGCCATCTGTGGCTTTCCTTTCAATAAGTGGTTAGGGTTCGAGCGCAGATGAAGCGGCTCTAGTCTCGATGATATTAATATCCATAAACTCCTCATTGAGATAATCGTTGAAGCCAAAATCTTCATCATTGACGGTCACCCCATGTTCTCTGGTCAAGTCGGAAATCTAGGCACTAAGCTTTCAAAAATTTTCTTCAATAATCTTTTCCTGGATTATCTTGAGATCCGGAGGACTCTCTTTAACATTCTCCCTCCGTACATCGGACTCTGTGGAACTAGTGGTAACAACATTTGATACTTTAGATCTTTGCTTCATTCCACAAACTCACCCTACAGGCTTGTCAAATGGTGCTAGTACGACAACCTAGGATATCCATACCTTCTTCTTTGTCGGTGATGCCTTAAGATGGAGTGTCTCAATAGAGGCATCGGTGTGTTGAAGAAAGGTAGGCTCCCCGTGGCGTGGACCAAGTACATCATTGGGTGACTTCATTCACTTATCTTTCTTCAAATCATCTTTATGAGCAATAATATGTAGTATTCTTAGACCCATACGTGACTTGAATGGTGAGCATCCTACATGTCTTGGAGCAACAACAACGGTATCTGAAATGGTGCTAACTCGGCTTCCCATGAGAAATCTGATAGGAATATGAGCTGGACAAACCTCAACTGACTTCCGGGACTGACGGGCAGATTTGACATCTTTTAAAATCTCCTTTTCATCTAGGGTGATACTACACATCTTACCCGCTTAAGTAACTTAGCGATTGAACACCCTTCCTTAACAACCAACCTCTTGAATATTGTATGGACTTTAGTGATGGGAGTTGGCTTCTCCCTTTCCTCACCATGACTGTGGGGTTATGGAAGAGCAAAGACAATCCTATGAATTCTCTCATATCTGATAGTATCCATCAATGGATGAAACCTACTTCCTTGAAGGAGAGGAGAGCTCTCAGACAATCTGAGTTCCTCCTTCTGAGGAATCTCACCAACGGATGCCATCTCTATAATCTGGGCCTCGACGGTCCTCTAAACCCTTCTACTATGGTTTCTTCCATGCAACCTGGTTAACGACGTAGTTTTTGAACTAGAAAAAATCTCAAATACTAAAGATGAGGCATTAAATCAATCGACTGAATCTTATATAGTCATAACCTCCTTTTCTTTTCCCTTGACAAATGGTATGGCAAGCACAAAAAGAGTGAATCTGGGAGCAGTCAGTGTAACTACTCTCAGGCAAACGAGTGCAGGAACAGTGGGTTTAACATATGTGAGGATGACGATGATCTTCGCCTTCTTGCAAGAAGGGAAATTTTTGGGGTAGTTCAAATTGAACTCATTAGATGGTTCTTGTACTTATGGGGCGACAACCTTTCTGATGACAAATGGGGCTTTTCCAATTATAACAACAAGTTCATCAAATCTGGCACAAAACATGATCATTAGGGCAATGTTGCGGGCTTCACGGCTGGTCAACAAGTTGCAAGAGAAGGTAAGAGTTAGGAACGCCATCATAGTAGCTTCAGAGAATAGTTCTGAGGGTTAGTATCGACAATCACTTTGTAATTTTGGTGTGAACACTAAAAATTGACAAAGGTCATTCTATGGACTAGGCACATCCTTTATTATTTTAATTTTCAAATTTAGTGTTTATTTATGACTATATCATTAAAGAGTTTCAATGAATGAATTAAACAAGGGCAAAGATATGTAACAACTTGGCTTGATTCACAGCAAAGCAACCCAAACCTGAAGGATATGAAGAAACGATAAAGTTTAGGACCCATTGTAGAACCAACTTCACAATGCATATTGCCCAGTCAAAACTATTTCATCAACAAACCTATTGGAAGTTCAACCCACACAAAAAGATAAATTCCTAAAGGACTACTGAACCTCTCTGTTTAAAGGTGATTAAACATACGGTCCTGAAATTCGAAAAAGTTGACCGTACTTGCCCAAGAAAGAAATGAGCAAAGTATTTTAATGAAAGAATAGTGATCTGGTCTATGAGAAGCATGGACACATTACCATGTATGAAGAAAATTTTTTTATCATAATAGTGAGTAAAGCCACTCCCCATCGCAGTCGCCAGAAATTGTCGGGCCGTTAAATTTTAAGATTTGGATTTGATTTAATTTAATATGCATATAAATTTAATTTTTAGAAAAATTAGTATTTTTAATTTTAAGAAAATAATATTTTTAATTTTTATTTTTTTGAAAATACGAGACCAAACCGATCTCATATAAACAATAGCTTAAATGATCAAGCACAATACCGCAAGTGCCATACCTATCCCGAGGAATAGACACATCACTTATTAATAAGGCTCAATTAAATAAACTAAAGAATTTCTGACATATGTTTGGTCTGTGAACAATTTATATAAGCCGACAAGTTCTGCTATCTAGTATAAAGAAATAGATACGGCTTATATTACCTAGCTTCTTTAAGCTCCCTATAGAGGCAAGCACCTATGTCAATTACATCTTAAATGACCGAATTAACTTAAACAAACTCTTGATTTAGATCAGAAAATATTATTTCTAAGAATTTCAAAGGATAGGCCTTCTTAAAGATCGGACCAAGAAGTTTCAAATGGGAAAGGCTCAAATTTGGAACATTAAAATGAAATCTATAGAAAAACTAGGGGTTGTCACAAATCCTGAGGAGAACCTCAATGACTTATCAAGCTACCCTATGGTTTAGCTTTAATTTCAAGGGAAAATTATTGAAAGTTTCATCTTACAAATTTTATTAGTTAAGGCTTACATTTGTGTAAGACGATCACACAATTAGCCTAGAAGATAGGAGGATTTAGGTTGTATCGGACGACAACCTCGGAATCCTAAAATAAATTAGGGCTTAGATTACACGACATGATCATGCAAAAGCCTAAAGATAAGGTGAGGATTTATGTCATGCTAGGCAGACTACCTCAAAGTCTTTTCTCTTGTTATTTAATTCTAAGGAAAAGATGTATCTTTATAGATTGTTGTTGTAGAAGGTTGCCCATAAAGTTAGCTCCAAGCTCCTCAACAAAGTAGCAGTCCTAAAGTCTAAAGGTTTAAGGGTTTAAATGACAAGTTTATTTCAAAATGGTTGATTAGAGTGACACCGATTAGGATCCCAAGGTTCCCTCATTTTGGTATCACTAATTTCTTTTGAATTTACTTAGCTTACACGAATTGTTGATCCCGTTTAAACTAAGGAGATCTTATTAGCAACCATGGGTTACCTCCTCTGAAGTACTCCCATAAATTCAAAAGGATGTGTTATGAAGTTGTTGTTTTTGTTTTTTCTTTGAAAATGTTGTTTAATTTTGAAAAAGGTTGATTGATTTTGGAAAGGTTGTTTTTGTTTTGATATCACATGTAGATTTGTTTCAAGTTTTGCAGAGAAAAATAAAAAGGTGCAGGTAAGAAAGTGTTGTAAAGAAAACAAAATTTGCATTACAAAATGTAAATGTGTACCTGTCATCTTCTTGCCTCTACCACTGAAATGTTAAAAGTTGCAACATACATATATAATTTTGCAGGAAATTTAAATAAATTGCAAGAACAGGAAGACCAAACAAAGTTGCAGCTACAAAACCCCGGGTCATGACATGATGAGTCCCTGAAGGTTCTCATTGATGATTTTTCTGGAACAAAGAATAATAAGTTCAATTGTCCTTCAAAATATCCAAAAGGTTATAAATATATTTGGGGAAAAATCCCTAACAACTTTTAAATCCTTTTGAAATGCTTAATGTTTGGCTGAACCAATTATATTTTTTAATTGATCATCCAAATTTTAAATTTTGTCTCAATGAATTAATACTCCCTATGCTCAGTGAACCTAATATTTTAATTATCCTAAGAGTGGGGAAGTCCAAATATTCACTTGATATTTTACTTAAGAGTTGTGTATGTGCACGCCCCTAAAGCAAGTTTAAGTCATTAAAGATCTTGTGCCCACCACTAAAACTTGGCTTGTAGTGTTTTCAAAAAAATCATAATTAGTTACCTTTTCTTTTCTAAACTTCATTGACAAGTTTAAATATCAAGTCTAGCTCACTACTAAGCCCTTAACAATTTTCATGGGTAAATTTGCAATTATCAAAAAATTAATTTAAGTGGAATATATTCTTTTCAAAACATCATGCTATCACCAATCACCAATTAACGGCTTCAAATAAGTGAGTTATTATCTTCCTAACATATGCCCACCACTTTAAAATCACTTGGTTAGATTAACATCCATGTCATGATAATTTATGAAATTACAGTTTTACCATTATCATGAAAAGGTGGTAAATTAGTTTCTACCTCTCAATCCATTATATTTCAAACATCTAAAAGAGTTCATTATGATCAAAACTACCCATTTTACTTTTGGTTAATCCAAAATTTTAATTAAGGCAAAAATTTAATATCATCATCTTACCCTTGGTGCTCTCCACTCCATAACTTATCAAATATAACTCAAATGGCTTTAAAATTTTTAGAGTACCCAACTGATGGGTCAAACAAAATATCAGAGAAGAAAATATGATTTTTAAAAATTTAATTTGATTTAAATATTTATTTTAACTTAAAAATAGGATTTTCAATATTAATTTATTTATTTAAACAAAGTAAAATTTTTCTTCATGGCAAAATTATTGGAGGTTCACCTAGGTCAGAGGGCCACTTAAGCAAAATTTTATGATTTTTCTAATTATATTTTAATTATTATAATTATTTATTAATTTTAGTGATTTAAATAAATAGAAAATATGTTTTAATTACAAAAATTACTTTTGTTTTTATTAAATTTCTTTGAGTCCAGAGAAGTTAGAGAAATAAACTTTTCATTTTTGTGATTTTTAATTTATTTATTATAATCATTGTAGTATAAAATTAGAGAAAATACATTTTTTAGCCTTTCAAATTATATATTTAACTTAGAAAAATTAGGAAAAATATTCTAATGAATCCCAAATGGCTAGGAAGTAATTAGGAATATTTTAAACTTTTTTCATATTTTTGAAATTGTTAATCATTTTAATTATTTTTTTAATTCAAAATATAGCTAAAAAATGAACTATTTATTTTAAAATAATTTTTATTTTTCTTAAGTGCTCATAATTGTAAGGAATTCAGAAAATCAATTTTTATAATTTTTCTAATTTTATTTGATTTATTAAAATTATTCTAATTCCAAAATATCTTTTTTACTTAGAAAATCAACTATAGTGATAAAACTAATTCAAATAAATCTCAAATTTTTACAGTGAGTTAGAATGAGTGTTATTTACTGTGTGGAATCATTTTTGTTAATTTTTTAAATACATTAAATTTGTTTTAATTTCTATTAATTTGTTAGACTTAATTAACTATAGTCATTTACATAAATATTCAAACTTAATTTACATTTTTTTAGGAGTTCTCGGAACATTGGTAACCGACGAAAATAAGTCTCATAATTTTATAAATTATATTTTAATTTATAAAATTATTTTAAGCAAAATAGCCATCTAAACTTGGAAATTATGGTTACATATGTAGAGATGTTTTTTGACTTTTGAAAAATCACAAAACCTCTCTCCTAACATGAAGAATAAACCCCTAAAGTCTCAAGCCATGGTAATTATTATTTTGCTAATTAAAATTAAAAGACTTCAAAGAGTATTTAATTAATTAAAAATCAGAGACTCATCAAATAAATTTTATTTTTATTCCACATTGTTCTCATTTATTCACTGAGAAAAAATGTTATTTTATTTTATTTTTATGATTTTTATACACCAAGTTATAGATTTTCTAAGTTTTTGAATTAATGTAAATAAAATATCCCTAAATTTCTATATAACTCAATCAGCTACTGCGTCAACCTCTTATGCTCCGAACTCCGTGTGGTGCTTTCTTATTCGGCGTTGCCATCTAACTAAGCTGTCATGTGTCTACGCTTTATCACTCCATACTTTCGTCTGGCGCGATCTGGACCGTCCAACCAAAACACAAAGAAATGAATGACATCCGTTCATCTTTTTTGATTAGTGTAACCCAAGAATCGTTCAATTTAAAACCTTAAGATCTTTGCCTATACTCAGCCAAATCACTTTAGAATTATTACTACACCTTCATTTAGTCAAGATAAACACATCTAGACAGCTGCATGCTTAGGAAATTAAAATTTTTTTCACAAAGACCCAAATCAAGCCAAACATTAGGGTTTAAGCTCTATACCTGAGTTTGAGAGGGGAGGTGATGCACCTTTAGTGTGTGTTATTTTTCTATGTGTTTTATGTCACTTTAATTCCCTGAGTCGACGTCAGAAACTTGACCCGACCCGAAGTTACACAGTAATTTAACTTTCAAAAATATGGTTAAAAACTTGACCCAATTTATATTAAGTATTTACTATGCAAAATTTAAAAGTTATATAAATTAGTTCACACACTATGGGTTCTATGCAAGTGCACATATTGCTTCAAATAATATAGGGGTTTCCCTAAAAACTCCAGTATCGATTCCACGAAGAAGCGAGGTAAGAGGTCCTTAGTCAGATTCTAGTCTACTACTATTAGTTCTTAGTATGAAAGATCAATTTAAGTGATTTTTCTAACAAGTACTAAATTTAAGTCTTAAGTTTAAAACAACTAATAACTATTCCTAAATGAAAATATTAATTTTAAAGATAACCCTTTTTGGATGAATTGGTTTGAAGAAATTTGAGAAGTTAAAAACTGCTATTCTTATATAGTGAATTAGATAACATAAAGGAATGAGATACATTAAATATTGTATGTGTCAAATAGGAGCAATTTTAATTCTCTACTTTGAGTCAAGTGTTATCCAAAATCATTGGCTAATCTTAGGTTTAGTCTTTAAATCTGTTGTTAGACTGGGAAGATACTGGCTCTCACTCTAGAGTACTCACTTCCCTTCCCCTGAAGGTTAACTCTCACTTTAGTTCTTAAACTATGTCCAAATTAGAAATTTTAGTCTGTCACCCTAGAACTCTAATTCTTCACCCAGTAATATATATATATATATATATATATATTCCTATTTATTTTCACTCAACCCTCATGAACTTCATCATCCATGGACTTTGAATGTGGTTCCACTTTGTTGAGTATTACACTACCTTCTCGGGCCTTAATGCAATTACAACGATTCTAACACTATAACGGCCCCTTATTGTAATGTAAAGGAAGTGCAAGAAAAAACCATCACATTTAAAATCAAAACATCTTCTAGCATGCATCCTAATATCCTAAACATTAATCCTACTTATTACAAAAAAGAATTAAAAGGAAAACAATGGCCTCATGCCACTATTTCCTAATAAAAAGAAAGAGTAAGAAAGATATATCACAAAGCACAAAGAAAACACAACAAAAAACTTCTTTTCAACAAAGCAAATCTACAAGATAAGTGTTTAAAAAATTGAAAGATAATGAAGAACACAATACTTAGCTTTTTCCCCTTGAAAGAAAGATAATAATCTCTCCCACAAAGTCTCCCGCTGATCCATGCAATGTTAGTACATCTCCTTGCATATTCTCTCAAAATCCCCTCTCCAATCTCTCCAAACAAGATAGAAATCTACATTTCTACTTCTACTCTAAGATCTATAAACATTCTCCACATTTTTCTACTTACACACACACTTTTTCTGACTTAAAATCACTCTTTTATAGTGTAGGGATGAATTTCCCAAGAGATGCCTCAAACAACCTTCCAAAAATAGTCCAAATTCTATGTATATGGGCAAATAACAGTCCCAAGCACCGTCGGCACCATTTTGGGGCATTTTCGGCACTGTTTCTCATCGTTATCTGGACTCTGGCGCCACCCTGCATGAGCTCCACAGTTTTGCTCTATTTGGCACCGTTTTAACTCTGTTTCACCCCGTTTCAGTTGTGTTGCATTCCTAAAAGATAAACCTAAAAAATAAGAATGAAAACAACCTTCTCTTAAAGTTTAGTTTCATTCAAAAATTTGTGAGAAGTGAAAATTAGATTAAGCATAAAAAGACATCGAAATGTGTCAGGCCAGAATTTTCTTTCTTGCTCGTTTTAGCTCCAAATTGCACCATTTTTGCTTCTTTTTTGCCAAAATTCCATTTCCTGCACCTGAAACCAAAAACATGCAAAATACCTTCCTTTAAAGTGCAATTTCACCAAAAATTAGTATAAAATATAGGTCTAAAAATGCATATATTTTTGGTGCTTCAAAGTCCCCAAACTTAAATGTTACTTGTCCTTAAGTAATACTTTTACTACATAAAAATAAAACTTATGGTACAGAGTTTACCTTCTAAATTTCTATAATTTGGTCTACTAAAAATAATAGCAAAAATTAAGAAAAAAAATTTAACAACTTAAGTCAAAACTAAAAGTGTAAGAATACTTAGTAGTCAAGTCTAAGATTTTTGATTCTCTATTCATTTCAAGAAGAATTATAATCTGTCACATTAAAGTTACTTAGAATATTCATATGAAAAATAAATTCATAATATTTTTATTAGTAAGGATGCTAATACTCAAGTACAAGTTTAGAAAATGTAATAAAGTCTTCTTCCTCAAGTTGATTCAAGTGAAGCCAATTTTTGACTAGGCATCTCCTCAAGCTTCTGCTCACATAATTTTCTTTTCTTTTTTTTTTCTTTTTCTTTTTCTTTTTCTTTTATTTTTCTTTTATCTTTTCTTTTTCTTTTCTTTCAAGATCATTTTCAATCATATCTTTTTTTCTTTTTCATGTGAGGATTACTATATATTGATAGTCTTTAATGATTTTGAACTTCACTATCCTCTTCTTAAAGTTTAAAACGTTTCACATTCCTTCACTTTATAAATTCATATTAACTTTGAGAATTTTTCATAAAGTCTCATTCTTTTCTTCTTACATGAAACTCTAAGATTCTTAATACTTCAAAAAATATAATTTCTTTTACTTTAAGTAGAAAAAACATAGTCTTATCATTTCGTACCAAACATCTTAACTCTATAATTAACTTTCATTATTGAAAACTTTTACTTATGTCTAGTATATATTTAGAAACACAAACTTAGTTATCTAATGTTTTTCTCTAATATCGAAGGTCATGTAAAATTAAATTTTGAAAATATAGCTAATTAAAGAAAAAAATTTAGTTTCTTTCTTTTAAAAGAAATTTTCTTCCCCACCCCCCCCCCCCCCCCCC
>JXCR01110090.1:16075-26706 GCA_002079205.1 Phalaenopsis hybrid cultivar
CAAACTTGAATTTTAAATTATTTTGCAATTAATTCCATAAAATGTAGCAAGAAGAAAAAATAAAAGTTGAATCTACTTACTACCACAAAATTCTATCAAATTCATATACATTCATAATCAGGATATAATGACTGTAGGTGTAAGTAAATCTAGCCTAAAACATGCTTACAATAATATTAAACTAAATGAAATTATACTCACTCTAAAATTTAATTTTTCTTCCTACCCCTGAACTTGATTTTTAACATGTATAGCATTTATTACAGAAGATATAAGTAGGAAGAAAAACAGTTTATAAATTCTATCTACCAAAAAAGTCTATCAAAAACATCTATAATTATTTATCAGGATAGAAAACATTTAGTAGAATGTAAATATAAACTAAACATGCTTGATAAAATTGAAAGAAAGGTCTAGCAAGCAGAATAAGTATTGTCATAGGAATATTTATATTTATGTGTTCTCTAAATCTTTATATTATTGTAACACAAGCACAAACACACATGATAAATGAGTCCAATTCTTCCTTTAACTCATCACATCTCACTAAATTACTTCCAATTTCTAACAGAATCACTACACAAATAAATAGGGTACGCTTTAAATGATTTTATACATTATAATCCAAAAGATAAGATTATCCTTGATATATTGGTTCTCAAGCACCAGCACTAGACTGCACTATATCCCAATAATTAAGCACCTCTAGCAGTTATAAGGATAGTGTAAATTCATCCACATGTTACTTATCGAATAGGTTAGCTACTCCTACCAAATGAAAACAAGGTCAAAAAAAGAAAGTAACAAAATTGAGATTGAATTGTCACTGATAAATTCATAATGTCTCTTCTAAATCTCAAGTCCGGGTGAGGCCCGAGTTGTAGTGGAATCGTTAATTGAACTACAACAACAGAACATATGAGTCTAACCATAATAAGCAGTTAAGAAATCACCTCCCTCATAACACAAAAAGTAAGTCAAACCACTAACGATCCAAACATCTACCAATCATCAATCAAACTAATCAATCCACACTAAAGCAAACACAAAATAACACTAATAATCATAACTCCTAAGCACAATAAATCAAACCACACTGATAACTATGGGTTGCCTCCCATAAAGCGCTTTGTTTAACGACGTCAGTTTGATAAATGATTCCACCTAGATCAAAATTCCATTGAATTAATCCTTGATCAATCACCCTATCTTCTCTAGATTCATGGTTCCGACAAAGTCCTCAAATTTAAAATTTTCTTTCAGCTCTTCCATTTCAGATTGATTCATATCATTGTTCCTCATATTTCTTTCAAGATCTAATATTCTTCTAATAATTTTAACAATTTTTATATTAATATCATCTTAAAATTTTTTGAGAAATGGATCTTTATAAGATACTTCATGATATCCCAAATTTTTTATCGGATTACCTCTAGATAATTCAGATTTTGGATCAAATTCTTCTTGGTTACTCTTTTATGTAGTGTTATCTTTCAATTCTTCCCCTTAATACTGAGTAAATGGTAGAGGTGGTTTTTCTATATTTATCTTAGTTGAGAAAATAAGTTTTTCTAATTTTGTAGGGATTTTTTCCATTTATCTTTCAATCCCTTATCCTCATCTCTCAACTCAAAGTTCTTTTAAAAGTTATCCTCGAATTCTATTCTAAATATTAGTTTGATAACTTTATATTGCTCATCATTCAACTCTTTAGGGTTTATCTCAGGGTCACTAGGTAAAATCTCTGGGGGGTAGCTGTTAATTGCATTAATAATTTGCCCCAGTTGGTTTTCTATATTCCTTAGCATGACCTCTTAATTTTTCAACTCACTTTTCATTTGAATCACAACCTCTTCTAACATTAATTCCTTCTCGTCATCTTATGGGTTAGAGTTAAATTGAGGATGATTATTAATTGAGTCATAATCTACCCCAATTGGTTTTCCATATTTCTTATTGTGGTCCCTTGACACTCCAACTCACACTCCATTTGAATAAAACCTCTTCTAATAAATCCTTCTCCTCATTCTGGGGGTTGAAGTTAAAATTATGAGGAAAAGTAAGTTTGTCATTATAATAGCCCTTATTATTCCAATTACACATCCGACTAAATTGATTATCTTCCCAAAATTGGTCTTCCCTTCCAAAATTATTATTCCTTTTAAAATTCAAATGATTTTCCAAACCTAGATTGTAATAATCGAAATAAGAATTATTTATCTAATGGTCAGTTTCAACCCATTGTCCAAATGATTTTTCCTCAACAATTGGGGTTTCTTCAGGATATCTTTCTATATATTGATCTAACTTCCTCTTAATATCTGCTACCTGAGAAATTAAAATTGTAAGAATATCTTCTTGAAAATATGCCACTCTCTTGGGATTTAATCTTTCAAAGCTACTAGCATTATAATCCAAATTTGAATATTCATTATATAGTTGATCCGCCATTTTTACAATAAATTCATGGAGTCTTTTTGAATTCATTATCCTCCTAAAGGTTCTCTCAAAATCAGAGCATAATATCCAAGGTTTGCAGCTCCTTAACTACCCATACAAATATAAAGACATAATTAATATGATAAATATCAAAAATATTTTTAGTATTTTTAATATTCTTTAAAATAAACACACAATAACTAAACACACTAAACAAAAATACTATAAATTCAAAATTTAAGTATTTCAAGTTTAACTAAAATTTTCCTAACGCTCTTAACAAAACTTCCCTGGCAATGATGCTAAGTGTGTGTTTTTTTCTACGTATTTTATGTCAATTTAATTCCCTTGAGAAAGCATCGGAAACTTGACCCGACCCGAAGTTACGTAGTAATTTATCTATAAAAAATATGGCAAAAAACTTGACCCAATTTATATTAAGTATTGAATGTGAAAATTTTAAATGTTGTAGAAAATATATAAATTAGCTCACACACTATGGGTTCTACACAAGTAACTTATCACTTCAAGTAATATAGGGATTTCCACTATCGATCCCACGAAGAAGCGAGGTAAGAGGTCCTTAGTCAGATTCTAGTCTACTACTATTAGTACTTAGTTTGGAATATTGAATTAAGTGGTTTTTCTAACAAGTATTCCTAAATTTAAGTCTTAAGTTTAAAACAACTAATAACTATTCCTAACTGAAAATATTAGTTCTAAAGATAACCCTTTTTGGATGAATTGGTTTGGAGAATTTTAAGATGTTAAGAACTTCTATTCTTATGTAGTGAATTAGATAGCATAAAGAAATGAAATACATTAAATATTGTATGTGCCAAATATGAGCAATTTTAATTCTCCACCCTCAGTCAAGTGTTATAGAGAATTGTTGGCTAATCTTAGGTTTAGTCTATGAATCTGTGGTTTGGCTAGGAAGATACTGACTTTCACTCCATAGCTCCCACTTCCCTTCCATTTAAGGCTAACTCTCGCTTTAGTTCTTAAACACTAAGACTAAATTGAGGATTTTTGTCTGTCACCCTAGAATCTCTAATTCTTCTCCCAGTAATATATATAATTCTCTATTTCTTTGCACTCAACCCCCATGAACTTCACCATCCATGAAGTTTGAATGTAGTTCTGCTTTGTTGAGAATTACACCACCCTCTTGGGTCTTAATGCAACTACAACTAATTTTAACACTACAATGGGCCCTTATTGTAACGTAAAGGAAGTGAAAGTAAAAACCATCACATTTATAATCAAAACTTTTTCCAGCATGCATCCCAATATCCTAAACATGAATCCTACTCATTACAAAATAAAAGTAAAAGGAAAACAATGGCATAATCTTCTTATGCCACTATTTCCTAATAAAATGAAAGAGTAAGAATGATTCATCACAATGCACAAAGAGAATACAACGGAAAAAATTTTTTCATCAAAGAAAATCTACTAAATAAGTGTTTACAAAATCAAAAGAAAATGAAGAACACGATACTTAGCTTTTTTCCCTTGAAAGAAAGATAAAAATCTCTCCCACAAAGTCTTCCGCTGATCCATGCAATGCTAGTACATCTTCATACATATTCTAGAAAAATCTCCTCTCCAATCTCTCCAAAAAAAGGTAGAAATTTACATTTCTACTCCTATTCTAAGATCTATAAAAATTCTCCACATTTTTCCACTCACACACACTCTTTTTCTAACATAAAATCACTCTATTGTAGTGTAGGGATGAATTTCTTAAGAGATACCTCAAGCAACCTTCCAAAAATTATCCAGATTCAATGTATATGGGCAAATAACGGTCTCTAGCACTGTCGGTACCATTTTAGGCACTATTGGCATCGTTTCTCGTCATTCTCTAGACTCTAGCATTGTCGATGCCCATTATGGTGTCGTCGGCGCCACTTTGTAGTAGCTCCACCATTTTGCTCTATTTAGCTCCATTTTAGCTCTATTTCACCCTGTTTCAGTTATGTTGCATTCCCAATAGATAGACCTACAAAATAAGCATGAAAACAAACTTTCTTTCAAGTGTAATTTCATTCAAAAATATGTGAGAATTGAGAAGTAGATTAAGCAAAGAAAAATGCATCAAATGTGTCAGGCCAGAATTTTCTTTCTTGCTTGTTTTAGCTCCAAATTGCACCATTTTTGCTTCGCTTTTACCAAAAGTCCATTTCTTTTACCTGAAGCAAAAAACATGCAAATTACCTTCCTTTAAAGTTCAATATCATCAAAAATATGTATAAAATATAGATCTAAAACTGCATATATTTTTGGTGCATAAGGAGGCCATAATCAGATGCTTATGGAAGCTTCAGTAGGGTCCAACAAACCTCCTCAAAGTGTCAACTTGCTCTGGTATAAGGTCTAGGTAGGAGTTTAACCAAAAAAGTGGTGCGACCTTGGTTTAGTAGTGGGTTAGAGGGCTCAACAAAGAGGGGCTTTGATGGGGAACCTCCTCATTTGGTCTGAAAAAGCTTTTGGAAGGTATAACTTTAAGATTTATGGAGTTTTGTAAAGGGATAGAAAATTGCCCTTGATTTTAAGGGAGAAATTGGGCTTCGGTAGCGGAAATGGAGGGCTGATGAATGTAGGATTGGACTTAGGAAAGCTTGAAGAGGATCTGGAAGGATTTGGTTGAACCTCCCCAAGGATTTGGATGGTCTCCTCCTTTGGCCTCAGAAGGTGGGGTTTAAATAGACAAGGCTACGGTGGCCACTAGGGCTGGCCAGTGGGTGGAATAAGTTGCTTAGGTGGAGGGTTGAGTGGCTCCAATGACCAATGGGGATAAGTCAACTGAGGGAGTTCAAATTTGGAGTTTTGGTCATGGGGGCTTCTTGGTTTTTGTATGGTTTGAGTTTAAATTTGAGTGAGCTTTGAGTTAAAATTTGGGTCATATGATTGTTCAAACTAATTTGGGGAAGTTTTATGAAGAATTCATAATTCAAACATGGAGAAATTGATTTGATCATGGGGTTCAATTTTGGGGAATTTAAGGGAATGGTAAAATTGGGGATTTTTTATTCATTTGCAATTAGGCTTGAAATTGGGTTCATTTGGGCTTGGATTTAGTTTCAATTGGAATCGGTGATGATGAATTTGAGTTTAGAATTGAAATTAGGTGAGATTGAATTCAAATTGGTGGAAATTAGGGATGAATTGGGGAATTTGGGCCTTTAAGAGCAATTTGGGGATTTTGGTCAAAGTCAATTTGGTTATATTGGGCTCAATGGAGTCGTTCAAATTGATTTTGGGGACATCTAAAGTGTTTTTGGAGATTTTGGGAATTTTTTAAACTTTTTGGGTTTGAATGGCATTTAGTAATTTTGAGGATTTTGGGGGTATTTTGGGAATTTTTGAAAATTCAAGTTATTTTGGTCAATTTGAGTGTTTTGGAATAATTTGAAATGATTTTTTAAGAGACTTAAGAATTTGGGTAATTTTGAGAATTTTTTAAAATTTTAAGGTTTAGGGGCAATTTGATAATTTAGTGAAGTTTGGGGCTAAGAAGGGTCAACTTTAGAATTTGCAAATTGGGATTAATTAAGGATGTTAATCATGCGGTCACCCTATTTGAGCCATGAGACCAAGGGAAATCCCATTTTGTATCCTCCATGTGCTAGTCTTAGCCAAACCCTAGCACAGGGCCAATGGTTCAGGGGACCATCCACATGAGTTTCCAAAAAGAGTAGGGGATCAAACTAGGCATGTTTGGGTTGGCGGTTAGGTTGTAAGTGCAAGTGCAAGTGTATGCGTGCAAGACTGGCCAAGACCACACCACTTAGGGCTAACCCTAATGCCAAACAATCCTATGGGGACTCCTCTTGAGTTCCCACATATTGATCCCATCTACAAAGTGCTAGAGGTTAGAACCAACACGTGGAACTTCAAGATGAGAAAAGAAGAGCTTAGAATTTCTATTGGTGAAGGTATCGTCACTAGTCCTCTTGAAATATTCAAAAGGAAAGTCTTATGGCTAGATTCTAGGCTTCTAATGAAGGAAGACTAGACCTCAACCAAAAGTGAGGTCAACAATGGTTCTCCACATAAAACCATAAAAGTAATCAATAAGAGGACTAAAAATTCTTATTTCAGTTTTGATAACCCTGGTTGAAAGAACTATCATAATTTTTAGTGGAATAACAATCGAGGGGTGAAAAATCTATAATGGGGGAAAAATCAAACTAATCCTCTTGGGAATTGGAAAAAATAGGATAGTTCTAACTTGAGAGCTTCTTATCCTCCTTGTTTTAACTCGAATCAACAATACAAGGAGAAGAAGTTATCTTTCGAGGAAGTTTTATTACAGATGGAGAATCAATTATAAAGTTAAGGTGTACTTATTACAATTATATAAAACCATTTGGGGCTAATTACAAACTCATTTAGCAGTCGACCCCAAGGAAATCTTTCTAGTAACATTGAGATCAACCATAAAGAAAAGAATAGAAGGCACATGAAGGCTGTCAATTTGGGGAGTGGAGGAGAGTTAGAGAAAGTTGTCTGGAAAGATCCTATGGTAGAGAAATAGAACTTAGAGCCTGAAAATATATTGAAGACCTTTCTAAAGATTAAGGAAAACTAGTCTTACCCACTAGAGACAACTAGAAAGACCACCACCACCATTTTTTCAAACTCCAGAAACAGAAAATGGTTCAAAAATTTCCTTGGTTTATGGAAGTATTCAAGAAGTTGGCAATGAGCATTCCTTTTGTTGAGGCTTTAGAGTATATGCCTAGCTATGTAAATTTCATAAAGGATATTCTTAATAAAGGATATCCTTGGATATTTTTGAGACTATAGCACATAGCAAGGAGTGCAATCCTATTATTCAAAATAAACTTCCTCAGAAGTTTAAGGATCCTGAGAGCATTATGATTCTATTTACTATTGGTGAGAAGTTATATGGGTAGGCTTTGTGTGATTTAGGTTTTAATATTAACGTCAAGCTTATGCCCATTTCTAAGAGGTTAGGATTAAGAGAGGTGCCTCATATCATTGTAACCCATCAGCTTTCTGGTCAATCATTTGCATATCCAAGAGGGTTATAAAAGATGTTCTAGTGAAGGTGGATAAATTTATCTTCCCTGTTGACTTCATTTTACTAGACATTAAGGAAGATAAAGAGCTCCCTATCACACTAGGTAGAACTTTCCTAACCACTAATAGTGTGATGATTAATGTGTAGAAAGAAGAGTTGACAATGAGAGTGAACAAATTAGGAGGCAACTCTTAGTGTGTTAACATCAACGAAGCTTTCTTTTGATTATAATGAGGATGTATGTTATTAGATGAATCTCGTAGATCAACTGTTGAACCATCAATTTTTGGAGAGTTGTGAAGTTAAATCAGTGGAGCAAGATTTGAACAAAGATAATTCTATAGAATTTATGGATGAATCAGCTCTACTGGTAGAGGATAACCCCATAATTTTTAGGAGAGGTTTCAGATACTTGATACTGCTGACAATTGTAAACCTCTTGTCCTTCCATGTGGAACCCCTTGAACTTGAGATGAAGGTGTTTCCCAAATATTTGTAGTATGCTTACTTATGGAAGTAATCTTTATTTTCAGTAATCATATTCTCAAAACTTGTAGCTCAAAAGAGGAAAAATTAATGAGTGTTCTAAAAAACTTTAAGAAAAAATTCAGACAGAACATAAGAGGATTAGTCCTTCGATATGTATGCATAGTATCCTTGTGAAGGAAAATCATAAGCCTTGGGTTGATCCTCAAAGGAGATTAAAACCTTGTTTGAAATAAGTCATTAAAAAGCATATTTTGAATTTGCTTGATGTGGGTATTCTCTATCCCATTTCAGATAGTACCTAGGTTAGCCCGATTGACCTTTTAATAAAGGGGTAGTGACTGTGCTAGTAAACAAATAAATTGAATTGATTCTCACTAGACATGTCACTTGTATTGATTATAGAAAATTAAATTCATCCACCAGAAAAGATCATTTTTCCTTACCCTTCTTGAACCAGAAGTTGGATTGGCAAGCTAGTCACCCATATTTCTGGTTGTGGATGCATATAAAGGGTACCAGCAGATTTTGATTTGTTTTGAGGATTAGTAAAAGAACATATTCATAAGACCTTATGGAACTTTTACTTCTAGAAGATTACATGATATAAATCTTTTATGACTTGAGTGAAAACAGAGTAAGAGTATTCTTGGATGATTTCTCAAAGTTTAGCACTTCATATAATTTTTATTTACATCATCCCGCCACGGTACTGAGACAATGTGAAGAAACTAATCTTGTTCCTAATTAAGAAAAGTGACAATTTATGGTATCAGAAGGAATTATTTTAAGACACACAATTTTTGAGAGTGGTATGAAGGTAGATCTAGGCAAAATATAGGTGATCAAAAAACATCCCCAATCAACTTTAGTGAGGGGAGTTAGAAGTTTCCTGTGACATGCTGGATTTTATCAGTGATGCTTTAAGGATTTCTTCAAAATTGCTAAGCCTTTATGCCATATATTGGAAAAGGATGTCTTATTCAATTTTGAATAGGATTATCTAAATGCCTTTAACACTTTAAGGGAAAAATTAGTCATTGCTCCCATCAATGTCTCACTTGATTGGGGAAGCCCATTCAAACCAATGTTTGAAGTGAGTGACTATCTTATAGGGGAATTATTAGAACAAAGGCATGATAACTTGTTTTGGGCTATGTACTATGCTAGTTATACCTTAAATGAAGCTCGGATTAACTATACTACTATTGAAATATATCTTAGGGATATAGCATATGCGTTCAAAAACTTCAGACCATATTTGATTAGTCCCAAGTTTATTTTTCAAACTGAACATTCTGTAATTCAATATCTGATGTCAAAAAAGGATGATAAACTATGATTGATTAGTTGGGTCCTGTTGTTATAATAGTTTAATATGAAAGTGGTGGATAGGAAAGGTACTAAGAATAAAATAGCGAGTCATTTATCTAAACTTGATAAGGAGAATTATGTGTATTTGATGAGGATATCAATGAAAATTTTATTGATGAGCAACCGTTTGTTGTTACTGATTAGAACACTCTACAATATGCTGACAAAGTAAACTACATAGTCAGTGACATTTTACCTTATGATCTAACATACCATTAACTGAATAAATTTTTTCATGACGTCTGATACTATTTTTGGGAGGAATCAAATCCATATTGGAAGTGCAAAGACCAAGTGATTCTCGGTTGTCAAATTAGATTTTGCAAGTTCTCATACATTTATTGTTTAAATAATCGAGTTCAACACTACAAACAATGTACCTATCCCAAAGAATAGGCACATTACTTGATAATATGCTCGATTAAATAAACTAAAAGAATACATGACATTTGTTTGGTCTGCATACCTTTTATATATTGACCGACAATTTCACCTACCTAATATGAAGATTAGAATAGGTTTATATTACCGGGTTCTTTTATTCCTTATAAAGTTAAGGACCTATAGTTAATAACATCCTAAATGACTGAAGTCACTTAATAAAACACTCAATGATGATCAAAGGTACTTGTCTTCAAGGTATCAATGTTTAGGGTTTCATGGTCAGACGTATGAAAGTCAAGTGGGAATGGCTCAAGTATAAACATTTATTTTCAGGAGTCAAATGATTGAAAGGTAGGGAATGTCACAAATTCGAGGAAAACCTTAATAATTTCCATATTTATTCTATTATTTGGCTTTTATTTTGAATATTATATTATTTGATGTTTCATTATACCAATTTTATTATTTAGGGCTTACATATGCCTGATACCTGATCAAGCTAGTAGCCTAGAAGACAGGAGGATTTACACCGTATAGAACAAAAACCTTGGAAGCTTAAGAGAGTTAGGGCGTATATTACACAATAAAGTTATGCAAAAGCTTAAAGATGGAGTGAGGATTTATGTCACACTTGGAGGACAACCTTAAAATCCTATGGTTTTTTTTATTTAATTCTATGGAAAGTTTAGTTGAAGTAGATCTGTCTTGCAATAAAATGATGACTTTCCGAAGCCAGCCTCTATAAAGGTCCTTACTTTTCTAGTAAATGATGCTTGTAACCTTTACAGAGTAACATAAAAAAATTCTTTAATTTTTCATGCATGTGGAACTTAGTTACCAAAAGAAGTGTTATCGTAAGAAAAATATGTATGTTATATATATATATATATAT
>JXCR01110090.1:26874-41145 GCA_002079205.1 Phalaenopsis hybrid cultivar
TATATATATGTATGTATGTATGTATGTATATAATTAAAAGAGCAACTTGTGGCTTCTTACGCGTTAATAATAAAAAAGGTTACAATGTTGGGGAGGTATCGTGGATTCCTCCCCAATATTGTAACCTTTTTTATTATTTTAAAAGCAAAATAAAATACATCATAATTCTAACGGTTCCACTTTTCACAGCACAACTCCACGCAAAATAAAAGGAAACGAATAAAGTAAAAAAAAGAACACCCAAAAATACATGTAAACCCACAAAATGTATACTAATAAGAAAAAATGTACCCAAAAATGACATGTAATATCATCTGTAGTGAAGAACAGCAAAATCAAAGTAGAGGCTACTTGATCTAGTGAGAACCGCAACAAAAAACTTTTAAACCTGGAAACAGTACAGTAACGTTGTGCCAAGGCATAAGGAGGTTGAAACATGATAAAATCCTCAATCTGATGAAGACAACATGAGTAGAATAAAAAATTAGTCTTATACAGAGGATGTTTCTAAGGCCTGTAACCAAAACACAAAAAAAAAGGAGAAGAAAAATGAATAGCATGTCCAATTCTTTAAAGCCAATTATAAAAGATAGAGTTGGTATCAAACAGATCCAAAAAAAAAATAAGTGTTTGTAGCTCCAATAACATCCATTGCAAAAATAGAAGTCCCAGCCAAGAAAATCCAATTTCAAAACAGTGTAGCATAAACATCCTGGACCAAAAAATCCTTCCATTAACCTTCCAAAAGACATAGAACAATTCCAAGCCAAAAAAGCCAAGAAATGAAACAGAACTCCCAAAATAGCAACTAAAAGACAAAGGAGAGCAAAGCATAATTAAAGTGTAACAAATGCGACATCCAATAAGTCACTTTGTATAAGAGTGTGCAACGAAAGAGGAGGAGTATCCCCAATGACAGCACCTTCACTCTCCATTTAGCCAACCAATCCATAGAGGCATTTCCCTCTCTATAAATGAAAGAGTATTGAATATTAAGGTTATGCAACTAAATATAAATCCAAATCCTTCTCAACAGAGAAATAATATACCAAACAGGCTTAAGCATAGCCATGAGCATGTGAAACAGAGTTTCAGAATCATTTTCCAGAACAATGAAATTTTAATTCAGAGAGATAGTAGTCTGCAATACAGCAAGCACTGCACAAATTTCAGCATCAAGAGATGAAGTGGCAACACAAGGGGAGGTAAAAAAGGCAAAACACTTACCATAAGCATCTCTAAATAGACCTCCCACTCTAGTATAAACAGAAGAATAGCTACCGTCAATATTAACTTTGATTCAGCCTTGAGGAGGTGGTGCCCATTTAATCAAAATTGGTTTCCAACCTCTACCAATAGGAAGAGAGGCAGCCATTCCATTAGCTAACTTCCAGATCTTATGAAAATGAGCCAGAATTAATGTAGAGATAGTGGTAGGAGTGTGACAAGGATTTTCATACTTAAGACAATTTCTAACCATCCAAATGAACCAAAGCACAATGGTGAGAAATTAAAAGAGCTTTTTAAAAGTAGGATCCAAGTCCTTCTAAATCCCAATAACAGTTTTAAATCTCAAATTTGTAGGCCAATTGATGCGAAAGTATCATCCTAACCAATTCCATACTTCCTTAGCAAAGGGGCAATCAAAAAACAAATGATTGGCAGATTAAGCATCCTTTTCATAATTATAACAAAAAGAAGCAAGTTTCAACCTTTTCAATTTAAGAATATCATTAAGAAGAAGCAATTTATGAAAATATCTCTATATAAAAAATGAGATAGAGGGAGATATGTATTTATGCCAAGTGTAAGAATTTCTTTTCCAAGGAGTAAAAGTGTACAATTTTGAATAAAGCAGTTTAGTAACAGAAGATCTACTTTGAAATTTCCAAAGTGGAACATCCTTTTCATGATCTCTAATAGGTATACTAGCAATGCCAGGAGCTAAATCACCAACTAATGAATTTAGTTTAGCTAAATTTCAAACACCATCAATCCAACAATCAAAGATTAATAGATTAGAATCATAACCAGAGTTTGACAAAGAAGAATAAGAATAAATCCCCCCTTCAACATTCTAAAAAGATATGAAACCATCCCCAATGTCCCAAAAAATGAAATGAGAAGCCACATCCCGTGCAGAAATAATAGCCTTCCAAAGCTTAGAATCCCCCACCTTCCAATTGACCGTAGAAGGGTGAAGCTATTTGCAATACTTATGATGCATAAACTGATCCCATAACGACTCCCGAAAACAAAATTTAAACCAAAATTTACACATATTGATATCAATAGTCTGTTGTAATGTTTTAAAACCAAGCCCACCAGCATAAAGAGGCTTGCTATTGTACTGTCAATTAGTCCAAAGTTTGGAGGATCTAGAGCCCTTCCAAAGAGATTTGTTGAAAATAGTCTCAAGATCTCTTGTGTACTTTGCTTGGTTTTAAGAACTTGCATAGTATAGAGAGGAAGAGTACAGAGAACACTTTTCAACAAAGTGAGCCTACCACCATTAGATAAAAAAGTATTTCTCCAATCATTTATATTGTGTTTAACTTTATCAATCACATCATCCATCTGTGTTTGCTTACTCCTACCTCTAAGAATGTTCTCCCAAAGGTACTTAATTGGAAGCTTGGAAATTTTGCAACCAATATAATTGGAAGCCCATGCATGACTATTAAAGGGGGCACCTTTCTTGAAATAAATAGATCAGTTAGCCAAGTTAAACATCATTCCAGAGATGTTTTGGAATTCTTTTAAGAAGGACATGGTAGGTTTAATAACACGCTTGCTAGCATTTAAGAACAAGATAGCATCATCAGCATAAGCAAGGTGACTCACCAAAATCTTAGATTTTTGAGATAATTGAATCTAAGAATGCTCAAGATGCAGCTTATTAATGAGCCTAGAAAGGTAATCAAATGCAATGATGAAAATGGTGGGAGAAAGAGGATCTTTTAATTTAATTCCTTTGTTAGAAGAAAATAAACCATGTGCTTTACCATTAACCATCACACTATAGCTATTACTATAAAGCCACCTCTTAAAGAGTAAGCAGAAATCGTGTTGGAAGCCTTTAGCCTGCAAAATGTTAATAATATCAAAAGTTTTTTTAATGTTCAATTTAAGAACCATGTTCCCTCCCCCCTGCACTTTTTATCCAGATCTTCAATCATTTCCTGTGCTAAAAGGATATTATCAATAATATCCCTACCCTTAATGAAAGAAGATTTCCGAGGAGCAAAGATATCAGAGAGAAGAGGCTGCAATCTGTTGATTATGATCTTACTAATAACATTGGAAATAACAGTAGTGAGCGAAAGAGGATGGAAATTATCTTAGTAAATCTTATCATTACCTTTAAGTATGAGTACTATCAAAGCAGAGGTGAAATATTTACTAGGATTATCACCAAGGAAGAAACTTTTTATAGCAAGAACAACCTCCTTCTTAATAACCTCCCAATAGTGAGTGTAGAAAGAGGAGGGAAACCATCAGGGTCAGGAGCCTTGTTAGGGCAAATAGACCTTAAAGCATCAAGAATTTCCTGTTCATCAGAAGGATGAGTTAAATGGAGGTTATTAATGTAATTATAATCATCCACAAAGTGGGCAGAGTCCACTGGCATAACATGAGTAGAAGTTTGAAAAAGCTCAGTAAAATAATTAATAGCACGTTCTCCAATGTCTTCCATGCTACTTAAAATTTTCCCATCCTTGTTTTTAATTTTCAAAATACTATTAATGAATCTTCTATGCTTTAATGTGGCATGAAAATATTTAATGTTTCTATCCCTTGGAACAAAGGATTATAACATTTGTCTTCAGTTGAAGTAAATTCTCTTCTAAAGTTATAGCATCCATTAACAAAATATGAGCCTGAGCAATAGTTTCCATCAAATCAAGAGAGCAAACAAGCTGAGCTTCCAATGAGTCAAAAACATTCTGAGCATCCTGTACTTTTTTTATGAACATTACCAAAAATCTGGCAATTCCATTTAGTAAAATGAGCTACCATCTTTTTATGCAGTTGCCACGGTGCAAACTATGGAGTCCCAGCTCCTTCATACTTTCGCGCATGATTCACCAAATTCAATTAAGTATCATGAAAATTCCAGAAATTAAGAAACTTGAAATGAGACATGCTCGGTTTAATAATAAAAACCAAAGTAAGAAAAATTGGATTGTGATCGGATGTAGCATAGCTCAAATGTTGAACCCTCACAATAGTAAAATGGCTTAAAAAAGCAGAATTAGCCAAATACTAATCCAGTCTTTGCTAAAAAAAACCCCTCCTCCATGTATAAGGAGAGTCAGTATATCCCAAATCAAAAAGTCCTGCATTTGAAATAGAGTTAGAGAACCTATCAATAAGAACAGGATTGACTCTTCCACCCCTTTTTTCTCTCCATAGGTTTTATAATCATATTAAAGTCACCACCAACAAACCAATTCTCTCTAATAAGGCTTCCCATAAGCTCAAGTTTTTGACAGAGCAAATATTTATCATGCAACTAAGAACTAGCATAGACAAAAGTGCCCCACCCTTGGAAATCTTCAAACTTTATCTGAGCTAAAACATAGTGTTCCTCTTCTTCAATAATTGAAAGAGTGACAAAGGGCTTACAAAAAACGTAAATTTTGTTATTGATGTTGCAATAAGAATGATATCCTTTAAATTTATTTAAAATCAGGCTTTTATTAACTTGAATCATAGGCTCCAAAATAGTAAAAATGAGAAAATTATGAACCCGACTAAGATATTTGAGCTTGTTAAGGGAATTAGAGTCTGCCACTCCCCTAATATTCAAAACCATAAATTTATACATGATGACGTGAGCCAGCTTTTCTAGAAGATCTAGTAGGGTTGACTAACTGTTCCCCATCAGAATGATAAATACTTTCCTGGATGATGTTGCTAGCATTAAGATTAGATAGCTCATTATTATGTTTAGCCTTTTTTTCTTGAATGCTTTTGAACCTGCCACTCAATTTCTAAAGTTTTGGCTACAATATATAGAGAAGTATTAATATCAACAGTAACAGTATGAACCCCAACTATATTAGTATCAGCAGTAGAACTAGAGGGAATAAAGTCCCCATGATTATCCTGAATTTTATTAGGAATATTAGAAACCTATAGTAAGGTTGTTTCCATAAGCTTCGCATCAGAAACATTCACATTTAGCGCATTACAATCTTCTGCCAGAACATTAACATCATTAGTATTCATTAGTTGAGGAATAACATCCGAGCATGTGAGTGTAGCCTCTTTGCCTAATTTATCAAAGTTTCAAGTAGTAGTTTGAACAGAAGGATTTGCTACTAAATCAACCACATTTTTAATAGAAGATGGGATAACTATATCTGCATAGCCTTTAATGATTTTGAACGTTAATATCCTCTTCTTAAAGTCAAAACTTCATACCTTCCTTTACAAATTCATATTAGTTTATGATTTTTCATAATGTCTCATTCCTTTCTTCTTACATGAAACTCTAAAATTATTAACACTTCAAAAATACAATTTCCTTTACTTTAAATAGAAAAGCATAGTCTTATATTATCATACTAAATATCTTCAAATTTAGAATTGACCTTCATTATTAAAAATTCTTTACCAAAACTTATCATAATACTTATAAACAGAAGTATAGACATTTAAAGTTAAATCTTAATATCCCATGCCATGTTAAATTAATTTTAAAAATATAGTTACTTAAGGGCAAATAAAATTTAGTTTACTCCTTTTTCAAAAAAAAAAATTTCTTTCCCCCAAACTTAAGTTCTTAAATGAATTTAAAAATATTTTGAATATAAAATTTAACAGGTGAAAGAAAACAATAAATGCATGAAAATAAAAACTGACCTGTAGAGCATTTCTGACTATGAAACTGACTCTAATATATATTGCATGTACTAACTGTAAAACTACATACAAGCTTTAAAGCATTAAATAAAACATAATATATTCTAGATAACTTATTGAGAATTAAAAATATAAATACAAAAACTAAAAAACTAAACTGACAAACTAAACTGAAAATACTAAGAATGCAGAAAAAGAGAAAGTCTATAATTACTATTACAGATTTAGTTCACAACACAACATAAAAAGTTTTTTTACTATAACAAGTTTCAAATAAAAGTACATCTCAATACAAACACAAACAACAAACAGACATAAAAAAAAACTAAACTAGACTCATAAAACATCAATCTTCATCTCCTTCCTCTTCATCATTTGATTCTTCTTTTTCTTCTTCTTCTCCTTCTTCTTCATCATCATGAATGGGAGTATAGGGAGTGAAACTGGGTCAAGTAGGAAAGTCCACATTAGGTTCACCCATAAGGTGTCTTACCATGACATTTTCAAAATAAATATCATGTTGAACTCTCCTCTGCTGATATTCATCATTATATGCATTCTTGGCTCCTATCTCTCCCAACTGAGTTTGAATATTTATTATATCCATCTATTGAATCATTAGTGGATCCATAATACCTTCAAGTGATACAGATCTAGAAGTAGATGCCCCTACAGCAGATGTAGAGAGTCTATACCTTCTTCCACTTTTAGACTCAACAAATGATCCTACTCTTTGAATCATATGCCTCCCAATTGGATTTTGTGGCTGCAATCTCTCTTCATTTTGATGGGATTTTTATCCTGATTGTTCATATAGAGTGAAATTTAAGGCAGGGTATCCCAATCCTCCAACAATAGAACTACCTGCAATACTTCGAGCATGTTGAACTATAAGTGCACCCACATATATTGCATTCATGTTCTGAATGCAATAGTTGAGTACATCTCTATCTTTAATAACATCAGCCAAATGATTTGTTGGCAACTGTCTAGCAGAAATAAAGTGGTGCCATATTTTTGACTGAATAGTCAACATGGAAGCAGGGAAGTTTACAATCTTGTTATTATTAATCTTCCATTCCCCTCTTCCATCAGTCAAAAATGCAATCACTTCCTCTAGTGATGAATCAGTCATCACAAATGTAGCATATTCATCGAAAAATACACCCCTCAAACCATAAAAAGTATTGATCTGATCAGCAGTAAATTAAACTTGTTTACCACTAACTAGGATGTGATCTTTAGTAGTGAATCTCAAGTTTTCAGAAAACTCCTAAACCATTGGGTCAATTGCTACGATAGTGAAGTAGCAGAATCTTTCCTAATTCTTGGCAAGAATCAGTCTTTCGACCTCACCACCCAGGTTTACAAAAGCCTGCTCTTGGATCATTTTCTTGGTCTCCATTTGAGTATTGTAACTATGTTTGGCTTTGAAACTAACAAATCTTTGTGTGTCGAAGTCCTCGGGCATTCTTCCTCTCTTGACTCAGAGATCCATTTGAAAATTTTATGAAAATCTAAATATAGTCCAAATAAATTACTAAATCAAAATATAACTTCTCAAGTAAGGTTATTTGGTAAGAAATTTTTCACCATGAGTTTTCTTCAAGTATTTTCATCTAAAATTTCAATTTTCAGATCTCCCAAAATCCATTATGAAAATAAAAAAGTTCTAATTTAAAGCGAAGCTTTTACCAAGAGAATATGAAATCTATAGTTTTTAGCCTTCAAATCTTTCTCTTTCGCCCACAATGTGATGCCCTAGACCAAGGCCTTGAGGTAGAAGATGACTCAAGTAACAAAAATGGAATTTGTCTGTGCAATTTTGCAATTTTCTAGGCAATAGAGTGTTCGGACCTTTGGCGCATCATGCGGCAAGGCATTGTAAGTTGGCGCATCATGTGCTAGAGCTCAAATTTTTCAAATTTTGGTTTTTGTGGAAATATGCTCTGTATTGCTTTACGTCAACATCTATTTTACTCAAATAAACCTTTCTAAGCATACATAAACATGACACTAACACTAAACTTTCACAAACAACACAAAAATCACATTTATATATAAAATCTGTGTTATCACAAACTAACTTTTTTCAAGCCAACAAACATCAAATTCAGTATTCTAAAGCAAACCAACATCCTAACACTGAAATATAAACATCAAAATTCAAAACATAAACATAGTGTTTATTAGAAAGGAAATGCAATCCAACACAACAAACTAAAACAAATAGTACTATACAAAACATTTCGTGCATAAATTAAGATCAAACATCATCTTCATTATCGTCCTTTTGGATTTCTCCCATCAATTGGTAGTGCACATATAGATTGTAGAAGGGTCAAAATGGAAATTCATCATTTGAATTTTCCTCCTCAATCTAAGCATGTTTCTTGAACATACGTACCAATCCATCTTCAATACACCCTGTATGTTCAAAATGTTTCTTCAGTCTCCAATCTAGATGATCCAGCATTTCAGTAATATTCCCAATCACGTGTATGAAATTTTTCACATATTTTTCTATCTTCTTGATCCTTTTTGAAAGTGCACTCGAGTTGTAATATGGCTGAATGGATGATGAATTCTGAGAACCTTGATCCATTAGCACATTCATATCATTTTCATCTCCCATTCCAATATAGTTGCAGTAGACTTTTGGATCCATTGACTTCCAAGGCACTTTTTCCCAACTTTCATAAGGTATTTGGTTTTAATGTCTGCAAAGTAGGAAAAAGATGATTGACTGCAAAGTAGGAAAATAATAGATGGATGTCTCAATCCAGTTGTAGATCCATTCACAATCAAACCCAAAACTGATTTCACAGTAATAGCTCCAACATTAATAGTTTTTTTTGTTTTAATGCAATAATTTAGAATGGTACTAACTTTGATGCAATAAAGAAGTGCCAAGCTTTTGAAACTAGATTTAAAAATGATGCAGGAAAACTTAAATTTAGATCATCTCTGGTCTCCCAAATAGCATCTTCATTCGTAAGGTTGCAGTAGAGTTTATTCATATTATCACTTGTAGGTGTAAGGTTTGCATAATGGCATATAGGCACATTTTCAATCATAAATATCTTATTTATTCTTGAAGGAGTGAACTGCAAAAACCTGCCTTGCACGTAAATCATTCTTTGGTTGATCCTATGAAGATTTGCATAAAATTCTCTTACTACTGGAACAACAACAGTGGCAGTAGTGTAGCAAAGGACTTTCCAACGCCTCTGCGCAATAGTGTCTTCTACTAAAGTATTCAGTGTGTTGAATCCTCGATTCACAAATCCCCTTTCTTTGATAAGCACCTTCTTCACTAGAACTCAATCATGTAATTTCTGTGCATCGAAACTGACGAACTTTCTCCGGATAAAAATTCCAAATGTAGCAGAGTTTCTAGAGTGGGAAGCCATAGGAATTGAAAAATGGTGACTTTTCTTATTTTCCCCCCCTAAGATATGCTTTGGAGTTGGTTTTTAGGAGTTATATGGAGAAGAAACTGCCAAAACCGCCATTTGACACGTTTTAAGCATTTTCAAACCCACGGCGCATCATCCGTCAGTTTGGCGCATCATGCGCCAGCTCTCTAGAAAGTGGGGCATCATGCGCTAGTTCCAGAATTTTTGTCATTTTAATTTTGATCCAATAAATTCTCAATTTTTTTCATAAAATTTAGGCAAATAAAGATGTTTCTAAATATTTTATCAAATACACGGACTACATAAAGACATAAACATAAATATACTTGAAATATCTCAAACAAAACAAACTCAAAAAAAAACTAAATAATGATATAAATGGGTTGCCTCCCACAAAGCGCTTGGTTTAATGTAATTAACCCGACATTCCAGGTCTTATTCTGGGTGACCCAACATTACTGTCTCTTTAAAAGCTGGTCTTTGACCATCAAAATTTGATTTTAATCTGTGTCCATTCACTTTAAATGTTCGTCTGGTCTTGGGATCTTCAATATTAACTGTCCTAAAGAGATAGACTTTTATAACTTTGAAGGGCCCTTTCCACCTAGATTTCAATTTTCCAGCAAATAATTTCAATCTTGTATTGTATAATACAACTTCCTATCTAGGTTCAAATTCTCTTTTTATTATCTTCTAATCATGTCATTCTTTCATCTTTTCCTTATAAATCCTCACATTATTGTAAGATTCATTTCTGATTACCTCAAGCTCATTCAATTGCAATAACCTTTTCTCACCAGCTTTTTTCAATTTGAAATTGAATTCCTTTATAGCCCAATAAGCTTTATGCTCCAATTCAACTAACAAGTGAAAAGTCTTCCCAAAAATTAATCAATAAGGGGACATTCTCATAGGTGTCTTATAGGCTATCCTATAGGCCCATAATGCAGTATTTAATCTAGTTGACCAATACATTTTGCTAGGATTAACACTCTTTTCATAAATTCTCCTAATTTCATGATTAGATAATTCTGCTAAACCATTTGTCTGGGGATGATAAGCAGTTGCAACTTTATACACTATATTATATTTTTTTCCCACTAATCTTACAACTATTGCATTTCTGAAATGAGATCCTCCATCTGTAATGATTACTCTTGGCATTCAATAACTTGTAAAAATATTTTTAATTAAAAATTTTTAAACACTACGATCATCACATCGAGATAAAGTGATTGCTTCAATCCATTTTGAAATGTAATCCACTGCAATCAATATGTATATATTTCTGAATGAGGGTATAAATGGTCCCATAAAATCCAATCCCTATGCATCAAAAATTTTGATTTTCAAGTTAAAATTTAGAGGCATTTCATTTCTTCTTGAAATATTACCTACTTTTTGACGCTGATCACATGTTTTGATATATATATTAACATCTATAAATAGAGTAGGTCAATAAAATCCAGATTATAAAATTTTATGAATAGTTCTATCATTTCCAAAATGTCCTCCAAATTTAGAATCATGACATTTTTGAATAATCTCTTGAATTTCTTTATAAGTTACACATCGTCTCATCATTAAATCTTTACATTACTTATATAAATAAGGATCATCCCAAACATATGATTTTGCATCATGAATGAATTTCTTTTCCTCCTATTTTGTTAATTTATATGGTAAAATACCACTAACAATATAATTTATAATATAAACATTCCAAGGGATTTGCATCCTTTTATAGCATAAAGTCGTTCATCAAGAAAAGTTTCATTAATTTATTTTTCCATATCTAATATTTCTTCTTGTTCTAGCCTTGATAGATGATCAATAATTTGATTATCAATCCATTTCCTATTGACTACTATGAAATTAAACTCTTGTATCAGAAGCACCAATCTAAAAAAGAAGGTTTAGCATCCTTCTTTGGCATCAAATATTTAATAGCCAAATGGTCAGTATGCACAACACATTTAGCTCCAATCAGATATGATCTAAACTTATCAAAAGCATACACAATAGCTAATAACTCTCTTTCAGTGGTGGTGTAATTTATTTAAGCATCATTAAGAGTCTTTCTAGTTATCATATCTCTGCCCTAAAACAGCTCCAATTGCATAATCACTAGCATCACACATTAAGGTTTCTCCCAATTAGGTGAAATAATTATAGGAGCAGTCATAATTTTTTTCCTTTAAAGTTTCAAAGACTTTAAGGCAATCTTGATTAAATTCAAATTTTGTATCTTTCTCCAGAAGTTGACATAAGGGTTGAGTAATTTTTGAAAAATTATTAATATATCTCATGTAAAATCCAGCATGTCCAAAAAAGCTCCTAACTCCTCTTACTGTGGTAGGTGGAGGTAGGTTTGATATAACATGTATTTTTGTAGGATCTACTTCCATGCCATTTTCTAAAATTTTATGTAAAAGCACAACTCCTCCTGCAAACATAAATTGACATTTTTCCCAGTTCAATATGAGATTGGTCTTCTTACAACATTCCAGAACTTTCTCTATATGATTTAGATATATTTTTAATGAAGTTACAAATACAGACAAATTGTCCATAAAGACCTCAATCCCTTTTCAATCAAATAACTAAAAATTGACATCATACATCTTTGAAATGTTGCAGGTGCATTACATAATCCAAAAGGCATTCGCTAAAAAGTAAAAGTTTCATAAAGACTAGTAAATGTTGTTTTCTCTTGATCCTCTGGAGCAAGAGGTATTTAATGATAACCGCTATATCCATCCATAAAACAAAAATTTTTATGCTCAGCTAATCTATCCAACACCTGGTCTAACAAGGTAAAGGAAAATGAAAATTTCTTGTGGCAGAATTTAATTTTCTATAATCTATGCAGATTCGCCAACCAGTGACTTGTCTTGTTGATCTAAACATTATGCTCATTTATTACTACAGTCACACCTCCTTTCTTTGGAACATAGTGAATTGGACTAACCCAAGCACTATTTGAAATAGGATATATTATTCCAGCATCTAACCATTTTAAAATTTCTTTCTTTAATACTTCTTTCATCATAGGATTTAATCTCCTTTGAGGGTCAGCTCTTGGTTCATGTTGATCTTCTAATAAGATTTTATGCATACAAATTGAATGACTGATTCCCTTAATATCAGCTAATGTCCATCCAAAGGCTTTTTTATATCTTTTTAAAATTTCCAACAACTGTTATTCTTGCATATCAGTTAATTCTGATGACACAATAAGAGGTAATGTAGATAAATCTCCTAAAAATGCATACTTCAAATGTGTAGGAAGCATTTTCAGTTATAGTTCAGGGGGTTTCTCAATAGATGAAATCAAATTCTTGTTACTTTCTATAGGATCTAACATTTCAAATCTTTCCTAAACATAATCCATATCTTCTTTACTCACTTCCATTGATTAATCTTGAATTCTATCCTCATCTTGATATTCTATATATTCCTTTTTAAATTCCCTTTCAAAAGTTTTCTGAATTATTCATGGCTTAAATATTCATTATAATACATTCTGAAGCATTCAATCCCTTGTTCTATTATAGAGTATCTCATTGATTTTGCAATATTAAATGTAACATATTGATCACTAACTCTCATAGTTAGTTCTCCTTTCTGCACATCTATTAAAGCTCTTCCAGTGACTATGAATGGTCTTCCTAAAATGATAGGAATTTTTTTGATCTTCCTCCACATCAAATACAATAAAGTCCACACGAAATATAAACTTATCAACATTTACCCAAATATCTTTTATAACTCCTTTAGGATATGTAATCGAACGATCAGCTAACTGCAGAGTTACAGTTGTAGGTGAAATATCTCCTAAGCCTAACCTTCTAAAAATTAATAATGACATCAGATTAATATTGGCTTTTAAATCACATAAATATTTTCCAAAAAATCATTCATTAATAGCACAAGAAATTGTAAAACTTCCAGGATCTTTAAGTTTTTCAGGAAGCTTTTTCTAAATTATAGCGCTACACTCTTCGCTGAGTGCAACAATCTCATTATCTACAAACTTCCTTTTCTTTTTAAGTATATCCTTCATGAACTTCACATAGCTTGGCATTTGTTCTTAAGCTTCAACAAATGGAATGTTTATTATTAATTTTCTCAAACATTCCAAAAATTTCAAAAATTGATTATATCTATGTTTTTGTTTCAATCTTTGAGGAAATGGAGGTGGTGGTCTTTCTACAGTGATTCTCATTGGCTTAATAGGATTTTATGCTTCAACATGAAAATCTTCACAAAATTTTTCATTTTCCACCTCATTTTTTTCAACTTCAACTTCTTGTTGAACTCGATTTTCTAATTCTTTTCCAATTCTTAGTTGAATAGGTTTAATTTTCTCTTTGTTCTGATCTTTAAGATTTACTTCAACATTACCAGGCAATGTTCCTGGAGGTTTATTGCTAAGTGTTGTGGCAATACATCTGACCAAAGGAAAATATGTTGAGATTTTCATACCTATTTTACACTATTTTTGATGATATTTCCATTTTAAAGAAGGTTATTTTTGATGTTTTATTGTAGGTATGATGAATTATGGTCATTGGAGCAAAAAGATGCAAAAACGGTGCAATTTGGAGCAAGACCGAGCAAGAAATGAAATTTTGCCCTATTAATTTTTTATAAGTCTTTCAATGCTTAATCTCTTTTACAATTCTTGTAGATTTTTGAATGATATTACACCTTAAAGGAAGGTTGTCTTCATGCTTATTTTGTAGGGCTATCTGTTAGGAACACAACGCAACTGAAATGGGGCNAACGGGCGAATGTGGGTAAAGAAGTTAGTTCATGAAACTAATGAATCTAATATTAGGATAAGTTCTTGGAATATAGGCACTCTCAATGGTAAATTAATGGAATTAGTTGATATTATGATTCATAGGAAAATTAATATCTTATGTATTCAAGAAACTAAGTGGGTTGGAGAAAAGGCTAAGGAGATTGATAATTT
>JXCR01110090.1:42994-77804 GCA_002079205.1 Phalaenopsis hybrid cultivar
TATTAAACGTCGACCATTAGATGATCCGATTAGGAGAGTAGATGTTTTAAATTTGACTTGTGTTAAGAAAAGCAGAGGTAGACCCAGGAAGACTTGGGCTTATTATATTAAAAATGATCTTAATGTACTAGAACTAAATGAAAATATGACACTAAATAGGACGCAATGGAGAAAAAGGATTCATGTAGCCGACCAAAGTAAATGAAAATATGACACTAAATAGGACGCAATGGAGAAAAAGGATTCATGTAGCCGACCCCACATAGGATTAAGGCTTTGTTGTTGTTGTTGTTGTTGTATAAAAAAGTGTTTACATCATGCTCTGCCTGATTGGCTAATCATTCAAACTTTTTATAATGGGTTAGTAGAATCCCTTAGGTTTATAATTGATGCTGCTGCTGGTGGATCATTAATGTCAAAACCATTTGATGAAGCGTATGTGTTAATTGAAAATATGGCTGTAAACGAATTTGAATGGCCCTCTACAAGGGTAAATCCTAAAAAAGTAGCCAGTGTTCATGATTCAGATGTGATTACAATTCTTGCATCTCAAGTTGCCGCAATATCAAGGAAGTTGGACCAATTTGGAATGAACCAACCTCAACTCACTCCAGTAAGTGAGGAAAGTTCATTAGGGCATATGATTGATCCTAACTTATCATATGATGCTTTAAATACCATAAACAACTTGTACTCAAACTTTTACAGCTCAGGTTGGGAGAACCATCCTAATTTTAACTGAAAACATACTACTGACGGTGGAAACCAAAAATGAGAAAACAATCATGCAAATCCTAATGAAAATTGGAATAATCAGGAGAACACAAACTATAGACCTTCATATCCACGGACTCTAACAATGATCAACAATTTGAGAATAAGAAGATCTCTATGGAAGAAGTGGTATTGCAAATGAGAAACCAGTTGCAAAGTCAAAATGCTGCAATTAGAAACATAGAGAATCACCTGGGACTAATTACTAATTCACTTAGCAGTAGACCACAAGGAACACTTCCTAGCAACATTGAGATCAACCCTAAAGAAAACACTAATTAACATGTAGAAGCTATCTAATTAAAAAGTGGAAGAGAGATAGAGGATGTGGTTAGAAAAAAGAAAAATGTTGTGAGAGAAACAAAGCAAACTAAAAGACATGAAGAACATGTTTCTAAGAATCTGAAAAAATTAATATCTCCAACTACAATCAGTTTAGAAAGACCACCACCTCCATTTCCTCAAAGACTTAAATAGCATGAGTTGGATAAAAATTTTCAAAGTTCATGGATGTACTTAAGAAGTTAACGATAAATATTCCTTTCGCTGAAGCTTATAAATAGATGATAAGTTATGCAAAATTTTTGAAGGAGATATTAAACAAGAAAAGGAAATTTGGGGATTATGAGACAGTTGCACCAAGTGAGGAGTGCAGCGCTACACTTCAGAAAAATTTTCCTTAGAAACTTAAGGATCATTGTAGCTTTACAATTCCTTGTGTAATTGGAAAAAAAATATGCGGAAAAGCTTTATATTATTTGAGATCAAGCATTAATGTAATGCCTCTATCTATATTTAAAATATTAGGTTTAGCCGATATTTCTCCCACTACTATAACTCTTCAGTTAACTGATCGATCTATCATAGAAGATGTGCTTGTTAAAGTGGATAAACATATCTTTCCTATGGACTTTATTATAATAGATATGGAGGAAGATAAATAATATCCCATTATTTTGGGGAGATCTTTTCTTATTGCTGGACAAGCTATGATATATGTGCAAAAAGGAAAGTTAACTATGAGTATTAATGACCATGAAACCACTTTTGATGTTTTAAAGGCTATGAAATATCCAGCTGAGAGAAAAGATGATTGTTTTCGGATGGATGGAATTGATTATCTAAGTAAAAACCATTTCCAAAAGAGTTTTGAAAATAAGTTAACAGATGAAATCAAAATGGACTTTCATGATGAGTCTAAAATGTTATTTAAAGAAGACTGTATGTATGTTCAGGAGAGGTGTGAAATGATGGACGTTAACAAAAATAGTAAACTTTTAATTCCATCTGTTGAAAAATCTCATGACCTTAAAATGAATTTACCTCCTACCTATTTGGTGAATTCATATACACCACCAGTCTTTATATCTTCATATTTGACTCAATCACGAGATGAATATGAATTGAATGACGAAATCAGTAAAAGATCTCCTATGAAAGAGTTATTCAAAGTCACTGAATGACATATTCCATGGTATACGGACAAAATGAATGAGATTCTAATATTGGTGTAGATTATTAATGCAATTAACAATTACCCCCAAGAGATTTTATCTAGTGAGTCTGAAATAAATCCTAAGGAAATGAATTATGAGAAATTTAAAATTATTGAACTGATATTTAGAAGAGAATTCAAGGATTTATTTCAGAAGAGCTTTGAGTTAAGAGATAAGGACAAGGACATTGAAAGATCAATGGAAGAAATTCCTGAAGAATTGGAAGGTTATTTGAAATAGAAGAGTAACATAGAAGAATTTGGTCCAAAATCTGAATTGTATAGAGAGACTCTAATCCAAAATTTGGGAGATCTTGAATTATCATATAAAGATCCATTTCTTATAAATTTATAGGATGATATTAATATGCCAATTGAGAAAATTACTAGAAAAATATTGATCTAGAAAGAAATATGAGGAGCAAGGATATGAATCAATATGAAAAGGAAGATTTGAAAGAAAAATTCAAATTCGAAGACTTTGTAAGAATCCCTGGATCTGAAATAAACTGGGCTATTGATCAAAGATTACTTAATTAGAATTTTGATCCAGGTGGAATCATTTCTCAGGCTAGCGACATTAAATCAAGTGCTTTATGCGAGGCAACCCATAGTTATCTGTGTGGTTTGATTTAGTTTGCTTAAGAGTCATGATTTTTAGTGTTGTATTGTGGTTGCTTTAGTGTGGATTGATGAGTTTGCTTGATGTTTGGTAGATGTTTGGATTGTAAGTGGTTTGATTTACTTTTTTGTGTTTCATGAGGGTAATGATACCTTAAATTCTTATTATGGTTAGACTTGTATGTTCTCTTGTAGTTGGATTGACGAGTCTACTACAACTCGGGTCTCACCCGGACTTGAGTTTTACAAAAGACATTATGAATTTTTACAGCAATAGTTCCATCTCAATTTTGTTACTTCCTTTCTTAGACTTTGTTTTCATTTGATAGGAGTCGCGAACCTATTTGATGAGTAACTTATGGATGATTTTACACTGTACTTATAACTACTAGAGGTGCTTAATTATTGGGATTTGATGATGTCTGGTGTTGGTGCTGGAGAACCAATATATCAAGGATAATCTTATCTTTGGGATTAGAATTTATAAAATTATTTATAAGCACCGAATATATTTGTATAGGCATTCCATTAGAAATTGGAAGTAAGTTAGTGAGATGCAATGAGATGGAGGAAGAATTGACCTCATTTATCTTGTGTTGTGTGTTTGTGTTTGTGTTACAATTTATTAGAATTGAAGAACATTTTTATATTTCATTGCTGATATATGTTATGCTAGTTAGAACTTTGTTTAGTTAATTTCATTCTTACATGTTTAATTTAGATTTACTTTCTACTACATGTTTTCTATCCTAATAAATAACTGTAGATGTTTTTTATAGAAATTTGTGATAGATAGAATTTTCAAACTATTTTTCTTCCTACTTATATTTTCTGCACTAAATGTTATACATGCTAAAAATCAAGTTGGGGGTAGAAAAAAAATGAAATTTTAAATTGAATATACTTCCTTTTAGTTTAATATTATTGCATGCACGCTTTAGGCTAGATTTACTATCTTATGCTCTCATTCTATCCTGATTATGCATGTATATGAATTTGATAGGATATTATAGTAGTAAGTAGATTTAGTTTTTACTTTTTCTTCCTGCTACATTTTATAGAATTAATTGCAAAATATTGAAAAATGTAAGTTTCGGGGAGGGACCTATTAGATGTTCTAAATTTAAATATTTTCAAAAATTATTAATATGATTTCATGTAGTGAATTTAATTCAGAGAACTATGTTTTGTAGATATTTAATATTATGGTAGATTTAAAGGAATATTTTTGTAATGAAAATTAATTTTGTAGATTAAGATATTTAGTATAAGAGAATAAGACTATAGTTAACTATTTAAAGTAAAGGAAACTTTATTTTGAAGTATTAAGAATCTTGGAAATTCATTTGAGAAGAAAAGATTGGGGCTCAATGATGTAAAAGCTATGAAATATTTATAAGGTAAAGGAATGCTTTGAGTTTCAAATTTAGGGAAAGAAAGGTGATGTTCAAAATCATTAAAGGCTATCCGGATATAGTAATTCTCACTTAAAAAAGGAAAAAGAAAGGATTGACAACAATCCCTGAAAAGAAAAGAAAAATATAATTGATTGAAAGCAATCCAAATGAAAAAGAGAAAAGAAAAGAAAGAAAAAAAATATAAAAGTGAGGAGAAGCTTGGAGATGTGCATAATCAAAAGTTGGCTTCACTGGACCTACCTAAAGGGAAAACCTAAATACATTCATGAACTTATATTTATGGATTAACATCTTTTACTAGTTGTGTTCTCATGAAGTTCCTATCATTTGAATATTTTAAGTGACTTGATATTACTACATATGGTCATTTTTGGAATGAATAGAAAACTAGAACACTTAAACTTGATGACTAGATAATCCTGTACCTACAGAGTTAATTTAATTATTTAAATTTTTTCTGAAAATCTCACTATGGTATTTACTTAAATCAAACTTATAGTATTTCTGAATTAAAACCTTACTACAATAGATCATAACTTTTATGTAGTACTAAAATTATTTTAGGTCAAGTAATAGTTAAGTTTAAGGGATTTTGACAAAAGGAAAATATGTTGAGATTTTTCATACCTATTTTACACTGATTTTGATGATATTGCTCTTTAAAGGAAGGTATTTTGCTTGTTTTTGATTTCAAGAACAAGAAATGGACTTTTGAAGAAAAAGAAACAAAAACGGTGTGATTTGGAGAAAAAATGAGCAAGAAACAAAAATTTGCCCTGTCACCTTTCGATAAGTTTTTTGATGTTTAATCTCTTTTACACTGCTTGCATATTTTTAAATGCAATTATACTTTAAAGTAAGGTTGTTTTCATGCTTATTTTGTAGGGCCATTTGTTAGGAACACAACGCAACTGAAATGGGGCGAAACGGAGCTAAAACGGAGCCAAACGGAGCCAAACGGTGGTGTTGCGCAGTCTGCTTGCCAATGGCGCCCTTGAGACCGCCGATGGTGCCCGGGACGACTATGGACCGACTTTTGGCGATTATGGGCCGAAATTCAACGTATTTGGATGCTTTTTGAAAGGGTTCTTATGGCAACTCTTCAAACTTCATCCCTACACTTTAAAAGAACGATTTTAGGTTAGAAAAAGAGGGATATATGTGAGAGGAATGTTAGGAAAAGGGTGGAGAAAGTTTAGGATTTTTAGAATAGGAGTAGAAATATAGATTTCTACCCTCTTGGAGAGATTGGAGAGGAGATTTTGAGAGAATTTGTAAGGAGATGTTCTAGCATTGCATGGATGGTAGAGATTTTCTTCTTTCTTTCAAGGGAAAAAGCTAAGTATTGTGTTCTTTATTATCTTATGGTTTTGTAAACTTAGATTTCTACCCTTTTGGAGAGATTGGAGAGGAGATTTTGAGAGAATTTGTAAGAAGATGTTCTAGCATTGCATGGATCGGCGGGAGACTTTGTGGAAAGATTTTTTTCTTTCTTTCAAAAGGAAAAAATTAAGTATTGGGTTCTTCATTATCTTATGGTTTTGTAAACACTTATCTAGTGGATTTGCTTTAATGAAATGAAGTTTTCTGTTGTGTTTTCTTCGTGCTTTGTGATGTGCTTTCTTTACTCTCTCTTCTTGTTTGGAAATAATGGTATGAGAAGATTATGTCATTGTTTTCATTTTACTTTTCTTTTGTAATGAGTAGAATTCATGTTTAGGATTTTGTGATGCATGTTAGAAGAGGATTTAATTATAAATGTGATGATTTTTACTTGTACTTCATTTACATTACAATAAAGGCCTATTGTAGTGTTAAAATTTATTGTAATTTCATTGATCCGAAAGGGCGGTGTAATTCTCAACAAAGTGGAACCACATTCAAATTCCATGGATGGTTAAGTTTATGGGAGTTGAGTGCAAATAAATAGGGAAATATACTTTGATGGGCATAGAACTGGAGATTTTAGTGTGAAAGACTAAAATCCCCAAGTCGGTCCTATTGTTTGAGTATTGAAGCAGAGATGTTAGCCCTCAGGCGAGGGGAATGTGGGAGCTCCAAAGTGAGAGTCGGTATCCTCCCAGCCTAGCCACAGATTCATTAAACAAGCATATGATTAGTCAATGTTCTTTATGCCTGGACCAAAGGGTAAAGAATAGGATTGCTCCCATTTGGCACATACAATATTTAATGCATCTCATTCCTTTACATTATCCAATTCATTACATAAGAATAGTAGTTTTAAATATCTCAAACTTCTTCAAACCAATTCATTCAAAAAGGTTTATCTTTAGAATCAATATTTACATTTAGTTATAGTTACTATCTTTACATTTAACACTTGCATTTAGATGTAGTTGCTAGATAAAACATCATTTTAATCGACATTTCAAACTAAGGACTAATAGTAGTAGATTAAAAGTTGACTAAGGTCCTCTTACCTCGCTTCCCTGTGGGATCGATAAACGGGACTCCACTAGAGCCTTGTATTACTTTGATATGTATACTTGCATTTAAAATTGTGACTTTACAAAATCATTATAAATATATAAATCTGGGCTCATAAATTTAAGCATATATAAAGTTGTTGTCAAGTTTTTGGCGCCATTGCGAGGGAAGCTTCGGTAAGAACTTTAGGAGAATTTTAGTTGAAGTAATTAGACTTATACTTGGAAAATTGTAGTGTCGTAAAAACTGTTTTGTGTGAAAAGTGTTTTTATATGAAAAAGTGTTAAAAAAAACTGTTTTTATGAAAAATAAAGTCTTCGTGAAAATGTTTTGTTGTGTTGAATATATTTCATATATTATTTATTTAATTATTAATGTATTGTTTGTTGTGTTGCGTATGCAAAATAGAGGATCTGCAGGACTTGTCTCTTATGGTCCCGAGTTTGAAAAAAAATACAAAGAGGACTCAAAAAACTAGAAATGAAAAAGGAAAACTTTCAAGATATAAACTTGGAAAATCATCATACTTCATTGAGGGATTACGTAAATCCTACGACAGATGAAATTCACTCAAGTAGACAAAACCCTGTCGTAGAAGCTGACTCATTTGAAATAAATCCTGAGATTATCCAACTGGTGCAGAACAATCAGTTTGGGGGAACTCCTTTGGAGGATCCCTATTTACACTTATCAAATTTTATAGAACTTTATGCTATATTTCATTATAACGGTATGTCAGACGATGCTGTCAGATGAAGGCTTTTTCCTTTCTCACTAAGGGATAAGACTAAAATGTGGTTATACTCATTAGCACCTGACTCTATTAAAAATTGGGAGGAGTTAACTCAGAAACTCTTAACTAAGTATTTTCCACCTTCAAGGACTACTAAACTTGGAAAAGATATTATCTCATTTTGTCAGTATGAAGGAGAATCAATATATGAAGCCTGGGAAAGATTTATACAACTCCTAAGAAAGTGTCCACACCATGATATGCCCAATTGGTTAATCATTCAAATTTTTTATAATGGGTTAATAGAATCCCTTAGGTTTATAATTGATGTTGCGGCTGGTGGATCATTAATGTCAAAATCATTTGATGAAGCGTATGCGTTAATTGAAAATATGGCTGCAAACGAATTTCAATGGCCCTCTATAAGGGTAAATCCTAAAAAAAGTAGCCAGTGTTCATGATTCAGATGAGATTTCAATTCTTGCATCTCAAGTTGCTGCAATATCAAAGAAGTTTGACCAATTTCGAATGAACCAAACCCAATTTACTCCAGTAAGTGAGGAAAGTTCATTAGGGCATATGATTGATTCTAACTTATCATACGATGCTTTAAATACCATAAACAACCCGTACTCTAACTTTTACAACCCAGGTTGGAAGAACCATCCTAATTTTAACTGGAATCATACTACTAACGGTGGAAACCAAAAATAGGAAAATAATCAAGCAAATCCTAATGGAAGTTGGAATAATCAATGGAACACAAACTATAGACCTTCATATCCACCGGACTTTAACAATGATCAACAATTTGAGGATAAGATGTCTATGGAAGAAGTGGTAATGCAATTGGGAAACCAGTTACAAAGTCAAAATGCTACGATTAGAAACATAGAGAATCAAGTGGGACAATTTGCTAATTCACTTAGCAATAGACCACAAGGAACACTTCCTAAAAACAATGAGATCAACCCTAAAGAGAACACTAATGAACAAGTAGAAGCTGTCCAATTAAAAAGTGGAAGAGAGATAGATGATGTGGTTAGAAAAGAGAAATATGTTATGAGAGAAACAAAAAAGACCTGAAGAACATGTTTCTAAGGATCTGGAAAAATTAATATCTCCAATTAAAAAGACTACCACCTCCATTTCCTCAAAGACTTAGACAACATGAGTTAGATAAAAAATTTTCAAAGTTCATGGACAAACTTAAGAAGTTAACGATAAATATTCCTTTCGCTGAAGCTTTGAAACAGATGGCAAGTTATGCAAAATTTATGAAGGAGATATTAAATAAGAAAAGGAAATTTGGGGATTACGAGACATTTGTACTAAGTGAGGAGTGCAGCGCTATACTTCAAAAAAAAATTTCTCGGAAACTTAAAGATCATTTTAGCTTTACAATTCCTTGTGTAATTGGAAAAAGATTATGTGGAAAAGCTTTAGGTGATTTAGGATCGAGCATTAATGTGATGCCTCTATCTATATTTAAGAGGTTAGATTTAGCTGATATTTCTCCCATTACTATAACTCTTCAGTTAACTGATCGATCTATCATTTATCTAAAAGGGATTATAGAAGATGTGCTTGTTAAAGTGGACAAATTTATCTTTCCTATGGACTTTATTGTACTAGATATGGAGGAAGATAAAAAAAATCAAATTATTTTGGGGAGACTTTTTCTTGTTACTAGACAAGCTATGATAGATGTGCAAAAAGGAAAGTTAACTATGAATATTAATGACCATCATTTTTGATGTTTTAAAGTCTATGAAATATCTAGCTGAGAGAAAAGATGATGATTGTTTTGGGATGGATGAAATTGATTATCGAAGTAAAAACCATTTCCAAAAAAGTTTTGAGAGTAAGTTAACATATGAGATCGAAATGGACTTTCATGATGATTCTAAAATGTTGTTTAAAGAAGACTGTATGTATGTTCAGGAGAGGTGTGAAACGATGGACGTTTCCAAAAATAGTAAACTTTTAATTCCATCTGTAAAGAAATTCATGACCATAAAATGAATTTACCTCATACAATTTTAAAGCCTACCTATTTGGTGAATTCATGTACACCACCAACCTCTATATCTTCATATTCGACTCAATCACAAGCTGAACCTGAATTGGATGATGAAATCAGTAAAAGATCTCCTATGAAAGAGTTATTCAAAGTCACTGAGTAGCATATTATGTGGTATACGAACAAAATGAATGAGATTTTGATGTTGGGGCAGATTATTAATGTAATTAACGGTTACCCCCTAGAGATTTTACCTAGTGAGTCTGAGATAAATCCTAATGAAATGAATTATGAGCAACTTAAAATTATTGAACTGATATTTAGAAGAGAATTTGAGGATTTGTTTCAAAAGAACTTTGAGTTGAGAGATAAGGACAAGGAAATTGAAAGATCAATGGAAGAAATTCTTGAAGAATTGGAAGATAATTTGAAACAGAAGAGTAGCCTAGAAGATATTGATCTAGAATCTGAATTATCTAGAGAGAATCTGATCCAAAATTTGGGAGATCATGAAGTATCATATAAAGATCCATTTCTTAAAAATTTCAAGGATGATATTAATATGCAAATTGAGAAAATTACTAGAAGAATATTGAATCTAGAAATAAATATTAGGAACAAGGATATGAATCATAATGAAAAGGAAGAGCTGAAAGAAAATTTTAAATTCAAAGACTTTGTAGGAATCCCTAGATTTGGAAGAAATTGGGCTATTGATCAAGGATTATTTAATTGGAATTTTGATCCAGGTGGAATCATTTGTCAGGCTAGCGATGTTAAATCAAGCGCTTTATGGGATGCAACCCATAGTTATTTGTGTGGTTTGATTTAGTATGCTTAAGATTCATTATTGTTAATGTTGTATTGTGTTTGCTTTAATGTGGATTGATCTATTTGCTTGATGTTTGGTAGATGTTTTGATTTGCTTTTTATGTGTCATGAGGGAGATGATTCATTAAATTCTTATTATGGTTAGACTTGTCTGTTTTCTTGTAGTAGTTAGATTGACGATCCACTACAGCTCGGGTCTCACCCGGACTTGAGTTTTACAAAAGACATTATGAATTTTTACAAAAATAGTTCCATCTCAATTTTATTACTTCCTTTCTTGGACTTTGTTTTCATTTGATAGAAGTCACGAACCTATTTAATGAGTAACTTATGGATGATTTGACACTATACTTATAATTGCTAGAGGTGATTAATTATTGGGATATGGTGATGTCTAGTGTTGGTGCTCGAGAACCAATATATCAGGGATAATCTTATCTTTGGGATTAGAATCTATAAAATCATTTACAAGCACCCAATATATTTGTGTAGGGATTCCGTTAGAAATTGGAATTAAGTTAGTGAGATGCGATGAAATGGAGGAAGAATTAACCTCATTTATCTTGTTTGTGTGTTTGTGTTTGTGTTACAATTTATAAGAATTGATAAACATTTTTTTATTTCAATGTTAATCCATTCTATGCTAATTAGAAGTTTGTTTAGTTAATTTCATTCTAGTATGTTTAGTTTAGATTTATTTTCTACTACATGTTTTCTATCCTAATAAATAATTATAGATGTTTTTAATAGAAATTTGTGGTAGATAGAATTTCTAAACTATTTTTTTTCCTACTTATATTTTCTGCACTAAATGTTATACATAGTAAAAATCAAGTTTGGGGATAGGAAGAAAAATAAAATTTTACAATGAATATACTTCCTTTTGGTTTAATATTATTGCATGCATGTTTTAGGCTAGATTTACTTTCTTATGTTGTCATTCTATCCTGATTATGCATGTATATGAATTTGATAGGATATTGTAGTAGTAAGTAGATTTAATTTTTACTTGTTATTCCTGCTACATTTTATATAATTAATTGCAAAATATTGAAAAATTTAAGTTTGGGGGAGAGAAGAAAAAGATTAACTATTAGATGTTCTCAATTTAAATATTTTCAAAAATTATTAATATGATTTTATGTAGTGAATTTAATTCAGAAAACTATAGTTTGTAGATATTTAAATATTATGGTAGATTTAAAGGAATATTTTTGTAATGAAAATTAATTTTGTAGATTAAGATATTTAGTAATAAGAGAATAAGACTATAGATAACTATTTAAAGTAAATGAAACTATATTTTGAAGTATTAAGAATCTTGGAAATTCATTTGAGAAGAAAAGAATGGGGCTCAGTGATGAAAAAACTATGAAATATTTATAAGGTAAAAGAATTCTTTGAGTTTCAAATTTAGAGAAAGAAAGGTGATGTTCAAAATCATTAAAGGCTGTCCAGATATTGTAATCCTCACTTGAAAAAGAAAAAAGAAAGGATTGACAACAATCCCTGAAAAGAGAAGAAATATATATAGGATTATAAACAATCCAAATGAAAAATAGAAAAGAAAAGAAAGAAAAAAATATAAAAGTGAGGAGAAGCTTGAGGAGATGCCTAATAAAAAATTGGCTTCACTGGACCTACCTAAAGGGAAAACTTAAATACATTCCTGAACTTATAATTCTGGATTAGTATCTTTTATTAATAGTATTCTCATGAAGTTCCTATCATTTGAATATTCTAAGTGACTTGATATTACAACATATAGTCATTCTTGAAATGAATAGAAAACTAGAACTCTTAAACTTGATGACTAGATAATCTTGTACCTACTGAGGTAGATTAATTATATGAACTTTTTCTGAAAATCTCACTATGATATTTATTTAAATCTAACTTATAGTATTTCTAAATTAAAATTTTACTATAATAGATCATAACTTTTATGTAGTACTAAAATTACTTGAGGACAAGTAATAGTTAAGTTATGGGATTTTGACCCAAGGAAAATATGTTGAGATTTTCATACCTATTTTATACTGTTTTAATGATATTGCACTTTAAGTAGAACTAAAATTACTTGAGGACAAGTAATAGTTAAGTTTGGGGGATTTTGACCAAAGAAAAATATATTGAGATTTTCATACATCTTTTATACTTTTTTTGATGATATTGCACATTAAAGAAGGGTATTTTTTATTTTTGTTTCAGGTATGATGAATTATGGTATGTTAATGTCACTTTAAAGAAGTGTATTTTTGATATTTTGTTTTAGGTATGATGAATTATGATCATTGCAGCAAAAAGATGAAAAACGGTACAATTTGGAGCAAAAACGAGCAAGAAATGAAATTTTGCCCTGTCACCTTTCGATAAATCTTTTGATGCTTAATCTCTTTTACACTTCTTGCATATTTTTGAATGAGATTACACTTCAAAAGAAGTTTGTTTTCATGCTTATTTTGTAGGGCTATCTGTTAGGAACACAACGCAACTGAAATGGGGCGAAACGAAGCTAAAACGGAGCCAAACGAAGTGAAATGGTGGAGCTGCGCTGTCTGCTCGCCGACGGCGCCAAAATGGCACCGACGGCGAGATTTACCCGAGAAGACAAAAAAATGACAGAAAAGCTCACCAACGGTGCCAAAATGGCGCCGACGGCGAGATTTACCCGAGAAGACCAAAAAATGACAAAAAAGCTCACCAACGGCGCCCTCGAGCCCGCCGACGGCGCCTGGGACGACTATGGACCGACTTTTGGCGGTTATGGGCCAAAATTCAACGTATTTGGATGCTTTTTGAAAGGGTTCTTGTGGCAACTCTTCAAACTTCATCCCTACACTTTAAAAGAACAAATTTAGGTTAGAAAAAGAGGGATATATGAGAGAAGAATGTTAGGAAAAGTGTGGAGAAAGTTTAAGGTTTTTAGAATAGGAGTAGAAATGTAGATTTCTACCAATTTGGAGAGATTGGAGAGGAGATTTTGAGAGGATTTGTAAGGAGATGTTCTAGCATTGCATGGATCGGCGGGATACTTTGTTGGAGAGATTTTCTTCTTTCTTTCAAAGGTAAAAAGCTAAGTATGTGTTCTTCATTATCTTATGGTTTTGTAAACACTTATCTAGTGGATTTGCTTTGATGAAATAAAGTTTATGTTGTGTTTTCTTCGTGCTTTGTGATGGGTTTCTCTTACTCTCTCTTTTTGTTTGGAAATAAATTCTTCATTATCTTATGATTTTGTAAACACTTATCTAGTGGATTTGCTTTGGTTAAATGAAGATTGTGTTTTCTTCTTGCTTTGTGATGTGTTTTCCTTACTCTCTCTTCTTGTTTGGAAATAATGGTATGATAAGATTATGCCGTTATTTTCATTTTACTTTTCTCTTGTAATGAGTAGAATTCATGTTTAGGATTTTGTGATGCATTATTGTTTTCATTTTACTTTTCTTTTTTAATGAGTAGAATTCATGTTTAGGATTTTGTGATGCATGTTAGAAGTGGATTTAATTATAAATGTGATGGCTTTTACTTGTACTTTATTTACATTACAATAAAGGCCTATTGTAGTGTTAAAATTTATTGTAATTTCATTGATCCGAAAGGGCGGTGTAATTCTCAACAAAGTGGAACCACATTCAAATTCCATGGATGGTTAAGTTCATGGGGGTTGAGTGCAAATAAATAGGGAAATATACTTTGATGGCGTAGAATTTGAGATTTTAGGGTGAGAGACTAAAATCCCCAATTCGGTCCTATTGTTTGAGTACTGAAGCGGTAATGTTAGCCCTCAGGCAAGAGGAACATGTGAGCTCCGAAGTGAGAGCCGGTATCCTCCCAGCCTAACCACAAATTTAATAAACAAGCATAGAATTAGTCAATGTTCTTTATGCCTGGACCAAAGGGTAAAGAATAGGATTGCTCCTATTTGGCACATACAATATTTAATGCATCTCATTCCTTTACATTGTCCAATTCATTACATAAGAATAGTAGTTTTTAATATCTAAAAATTCTCCAAACCAATTCATCCAAAAAGGGTTATCTTTAGAATTAATATTTGCATTTAGTTATAGTTACTATCTTTACATTTAACACTTGCATTTAGGAGTAGTTGCTAGATAAAATATCATTTTAATGGAAATTCCAAACTAAGGACTAATAGTAGTAGATTAGAAGTTGACTAAGGACCTCTTACATCGCTTCCCTATGGGATCGATAAACGGGACTCCACTAGAGCCCTGTATTACTTAAGCAATACGTATACTTGCGTTTGAAATTGTGACTTTACAAAATCATTATAAATATGTAAATCTGGGTTATTAAATTTAAGCATATATAAAGTCGTTGTCAACATCCCAATTAATTTTTCATGTTTCTGATAGCAGCTTCTTGACTTTGTAATTGACTACTCATCTGCAATATCAACTCTTCCATTGATAACTTTTTCTTCTTACTCTACAAATTACTAAGTCCTGAATAAGGTTTATAAGCTTGGTTCCCTTAATTGTTGGAGTTTCCCAATGGGTTCATAGTGTTTTTTCCCCGTTGTGGATTTACATCATTAGAATTATTGTTACTCCAACTAAAAATTGGATGATTCTTCTAACCAGGACTATAATAATTGGCATAAGGATTATTAGAATGATTGTTTATTGCATTTAAAGTCGCATAAGAAGATTGAGATTCTATCATTTGTCCCAATGAGTTCTCCTCAAACATAGGTTCTATCTGAGAATAATTCATTCAATATTGATCTATCTTCTTTGATATAACGGCTATTTGGGCAACTAAAATAGATATTGCATCAGAATCATGTATACTAGCTACTCTTTTTGGATTTACCCTTTTAGAAGGGCCATTAAAAATTATTCGTAGTCATCTCTTCAATTAATGAATATGATTCATCGAATGGTTTTGATATAATGATCCACCAGCAGCAGCACCAATTATCGATCTAAGAGATCCAACCAACCCATTATAAAAAGTTTGAATTATTAACCAATCTAGCAATGCATAGTGTGGACACTTTCTAAGGAGATATTTAAATCTTTATCAGGCTTCATAAATTGATTCCCTTTCAAACTCACAAAAAGATATGATATCATTTCTAAGCTTAGTAGTTTTTGAAGATGGGAAATATTTAGATAAGAATTTTTGTGATAAATCTCCCAATATTTTGATAGATCCAGGTGCTAACGAGTTTAATCACATCTTAGTTTTATCCCTTAGTGAAAAAGGAAAAGTCTAAGTCTGACGGCATCATATGACACTCCATCATATTTAAATATAGCACAAAATTCTAAAAAACTAGCAAGGTGTAAATTAGGATCTTCAGTAGGTGTTCCTCCAAACTGATTGTTTTGTAACATTTGGATAATAACAAGTTTAAGTTCGAAAGAATTGGCAGCTATAGTAGGATTTTGAATTCTCAAATGAATTTTACCTGCTATAGGATTTACATAATATCTTAAAGGTCTTTGATGATGTTTATTTTCATTTCCAACATTATTTATATTGTAGGCCTTTTTGTTAAACAGGTCTTTCTCTTTTTGTTTTTTTCTAATATTTCTAACAGTTTTTTCTAACTCAGAGTCGTAAGGTACAAAGCTTTCAGATCTTTACACTACGCAAAAACTGAATAAAACAAGTAATTAAAAAATAAACAAACACACTAAAATAAGAACATGTTCAAATTAAACTACAAATACACTATTTTTTTTATTTTTTTGAAATAAAATAAAGTAAAATATTAATATTTTCCGTTACCTTCCCAGCTACGGTGCCAAAAAATTGGCACGGACATTTTGTATATGCAAATATTTATGAAGTTGACATCAGTAAACAGTGCCAAAAACTCGATGCAGACAGATTTATAATAAATATGTAATATAATCATAACAAAACACTTTTTATAAATATAATTATCATTTAAAACTCTTTTTTAAACTGCCAAACCTCTCCTAAATTTCAATGCAAGTATGCATATCATTCAAGTAATAAAGAGCTCTATTGGAGTCTTAGATATCGATCCCACAGGGAAGTTGGAAAATTCTAAAGTAAAGTATGAAAATTATTTTATAATAAAAATAAAAAAAATAAAAGTAAAGTAAAAAATTTGAAAATTGACTACTCAGGTGAATAATAATTAAAATGCAGATGTAAGATTACATAAATTAAACAAAACTAAATACTAAACTTTCAAAAATAAAATTTTAAAAATTAAACAAAGTTTTTGTTTTGACGAAAAGTTCAAATTTAAGAAAGCATCCTTCCACTTTACAATGAGTATATGGTTTGTGAAGAAATTGAAATCATTTGAAAATATATATATATAAACTGTTTTGTGTCAAATAGGAGCAATCTTATTCTTTACCCTCTTTTGAGTGCTATAAAGAACATTGACTAATTCAGAGTTTGGTCCCTAATTTTGTGGTTATGTTGGGAGGATACCAGCTACCACTACAGAGCTCCCATTACTCCCTCCCCTGAGGGCTAATAATCTCGCATTAGTTTCTAATCAACTGAACCAAATTGGGGATTTTAATCTGTCATCTTAAAATCTCCAATTCTGCATCCAACAAAAGTATATTTCCCTATTTATTTGCACCCAAATCCATGAATGACATACTCTCCCATAAAATTAAATGTGATTCTCCTATGTTATAGAAATCATATCTCATTTAAGGACATATGTCTCTCCACAAGTTTTAACATTTCAATTGGCCAGATCTAAAAGTAAATGAAGATCAAAGTTCAAATCATCACAAATTAATATCATTTAAAACTGTAGAAAATAAAATATATTCTTCACAAAACAATATCTTCAAAATAGGGAGAAGGATAAAAAAGACTACTCAGAATTCATGAGAAGGATACCATAAAACACGAATTTCATACATAAAAATAAGTTTACAAAACAAAAGAAATAAAAATACGACTTATCTCACAATCCTTCCCAAGCAAATCCATAGAAGTTCTCTCCAAGACTTTCTCTCTTTACAATCACTCTCAATTCTCTCTTAGAAATGTAACAAAGAAGAAATCTTTCACCTTCCCTCTCCTCTCACAAACCTAGAAGAAAATCTCTTCTTCTTTCTCTCGCTAACTCTCACGCCAACCCCAAAAGCTTCTCTCTTTCGTCCCCCTTAGCCTCTTCAAGTCTTTTCTATTTATTTTTGAGCTGCCTCCTTTGGGAAAGAATTCAAAATTCCCTCCAAACATTTCTTCAAAAGACAACTCTTTTGAATTCAAAAGATGTGTCAATTGATCCAAGAGTCATATCCCTTCATAAAAGAACCTTCTAAAGTGTAGATGCATTGAATTACTCCAAGAGGTGTGTAGAACAAGTGTCCATTTGAAAATTTGCGCAAAATTCATCTCAAACCACCTTAATTTGAAAAAGTAGTCTCTGGTACATCATGCGCCGATCTAGCACATGATGCGCCAACTCTTTAGATTTTGGCGCATCATGCGCCATAATAAAAAATTGGCTCTTTTTGCTCTCGATTTCATCCTTTTTGTCATTTTTGCTCAAAATGTCTAAAAATAATATATCTGTAATAAAAACACAAAATACCATTCTTTAAAGTGCAATATCACCAAAAATAGGCATAATATAGGTACTTAAAATAGTATATTATTTTACTGTATCAAAATCTCTCAAACTTAAATGTTACTTGTTCTCAAGTGACACTTTCATTACATAAAAGCATATGGCTTATGATAGAGATTAACTTATAACTTCTATACTTTAGTTTAAAAAATAGAATAGCAAAATTTAAGAAAAAGCCTTTAATAACTTAGATTTAATTTCTAAGTTTAGGAATACTTAGTAATGAAATTTAAGATTTCTATATCTCTATTCATTTCAAGAAGAATTGCAATTTTTCATAGTAAGGACATTAAGAACATTCATATGAAAAAAACTTCATTAAAACTTTACTATGAATGCTACTAATACTCCAATATAAGTTTATAAAATGTAATAAAGCTCCTTCCTTAAGTTGATTCAAGTGAAGCTAATTTTTGATTATGCATCTCCACAAGCTTTTCCTCACTTAGGGTGTGTTTGGGGCAGCTTATCCTCTGCGGTGGCGTTTTGAAAACGCCGTCGTCTTGTTTGTTTTGGGCATTTGAAGAGCTTATTGGGAAACGTCATTTTCTAATCCTTAATAGGCGCGAACGCGGGATCGAACCAGCGTCCCGCATCTTCAATTTGCGTTTGGGGAAATTTTACTCCCGTGCCCTTCTCTTCCCGTCTCCTCCCTCACCAATCTCCCGATCCTACCTTGTCAATCTGAGTGAAGGTAAAGTGGAGATGAAGAAGAGAGGTTCGTCAGTGAAAACACTCTCCAAAGAGAAATCCCTTCTTTCTCCTCTCCCCTCCCCGTCGCCGGAGACCAGATCTGGCAGGGCTTACGAATTCAACTCCTTTCTTTTTGCTTCTTCCAGCAAGAAGAAAAATCTGTCTCTGGCTTCCGTCCTCCGATCTCCAAGCACTCCCGCAAACCCGCTGTCGACAACTTCAAATCTAAAGGATCAGGCATGTTCAAGCATCGAATCGTCGGCGAGCTGAAGTGCACGAGACTGACGTTGTCGAAGAGATCAATTCCTCCTATAGTAAGATCTCCAAGAGGTTTAAGGTAATCTCTGAGTTATCTAAAATGGATCATTGTCCTGTGATTTGAGAATGTGCTGCTGAATTTTTATGGGATTAATGTTTTTTAATTGATTTCATTTTCTCAAGTGGTTCAGATTGTCTGTTATTCACAGTTCTTAGAATTTATAATTTGAATCTACTGGGATAATGTTATTGCTTTTTATGTAATTATATGATGGTAGAACCCTTAGAAATTAAGTAGAATTCGCACGATTATGCTTTGGGCATATACATGAGGCAGATGATGCATGAATTTGAAGTGTTGATTTGTATGGAACCAGTCTTAAAGATTGACGCTCAGATGCTCAGGTTCCAGCTGAAACCAAAGAACTAAACAATTTATGTAAAACAGGGGCAGAATGGTCATTCATCCAGAATCAGCTATTTTCCAAATGCAGAAACCAAACAACCAGACAACTTATTCGGATCAGCTGCAGCAGATTATCAGGATAACCAGCTTATCTGGATAAGTTGGATAAGCTACAGCTGCCCCAAACAGACCCTTATTTTTCTTTTCTTTTTTTTTTTTCTTTTTTTTCATTTTTTCTCTTCTTTTAGGATTTTTTCAATCATTTCTTTTCTTTTCTTTTTCCAAGTGAGGATTACTATATCTGCATAGCCTTTAATGATTTTGAACTTCAATATCTTCTTCTTAAAGTCAAAACTTCATACCTTTCTTTAATTTATAAATTCATATTAGTTTATGATTTTTCATAAAGTCTCATTCCTTTCTTGTTACTTGAAACTCTAAAATTTTTAACACTTCAAAAATATAATTTTCTTTACTTTAAATAGAAAAACATAGTCTTATCCTATCATACCAAATATCTTCAACTTTAGAATTGATCTTCATTATTAAAAATTCTTTACCTAAATTTACCATAATACTTATAAACAAAAGTATAGTAATTTAAAGTTAAATCTTAATATCCCATGCCATGCTAAATTAATTTTAAAAATATAGTTACTTAAGGACAAATAAAATTAGTTTACTCCTTTTTCAATAATATTTATGAAGTTGACACCACTAAATGACACTAAAAACTAGATGCATGCAGATGTATAATAAATATGCAATATAATCCTAACAAAACTCTTTTTATAAATATAATTTATCATTTAAAACCTTTTTTAATCTGTCAAATCTCTCATAAATATCAACGTAAGTATACTTATCGTTCAAGTAATAAAGGTCTCTAATGAAATCCTAGATATCGATTCCACAGGGAAGTTGGAAAATCCTAAAGTAAATTATAAAAATTATTTTATAATAAAAACAAAAAAATAAAAGTAAAGTGTGAAATTTGAAAATTGATTACTCAGGAGAATGCTAAATAAAATGCAGATGTAAGATTATAGAAATTAGACTAAACTAAATACTGAACTTTCAAAAGTAAAATTATGAAAATTAAAAAAAAAATTGTTTTGACGGAAAGTTCAAATTTAAGAAAGCATCCTTCCACTTTACAATGACTATATGGTTTGTGAAGAAATTGAAATCATTTGAAACTATATATATAAATTATTTTGTGCTAAATAGGAGCAATCATATTCTTTAGCATCTTCCGAGTGCTATAAAGAATATTAACTAATTCAAAGTTTGGTCCCTAATTCCGTAGTTAGGCTCGAAGGATATCGGCTGCCACTTTAGTGCTCCCACTACTCCCTCCCGTGAGGGCTAACAATCTCGCATTAGTTTTTAATCAACTGAACCAAATTGGGGGTTTTAATCTCTCACCTTAAAATCTCCAATTTTGCATCCAACAAAAGTATATTTCCCTATTTTTTTGCACCCAATCCAATAGATTACATACTCTCTCACGAAATCAAATGTGATTTTCTCATGTTGTAGAAATCATATCTCATTTAAGAACATATGTTTCTCAACAAGTTTTAACATTTCAATTGGCTAGATTGAAAATTAAATGAAGATCGGAGTTCAAATCATCACAAATTATTATCATTTAAAAGCATAGAAAACAAAATCTATTCTTAACAAAACCATATCTTCAAAGTAGGGAGAAGGATAAAGAAGACTACTCAGAATTCATATATAAAAACAAGTTTACAAAAAATAAAAGAAATAAAAATACAACTTATCTTACAATCCTTCCCAAGCAAATCCTTAGAAGTTCTCTCCAAGCCTTTCTCTATTTACAATCACTCCCAATTCTCTCTTAGAAATGTAATAAAGAAGAAATCTCTCACCTTCCCTCTCCTCTTACAAACCTAAAAGAAAATGTCCCCCTCTCTCTTTATCTAACTCTCACACCACCCCAAAAAGCTTCTCTCTTTTGCCTCCCTTAGACTCTTCAATATTCTTCTTTTATTCTTGAGTTGCCTCCTTTGGAAAAGATTTCAAATTTCCCTTCAAAAATTCCTCCAAAAACTAACTTTTTTGAATTCAAAAGATGTGTCATTTGATCCAAGAGTCATATCCCTTCGTAAAAGAACATTCCAATGTGTCTAGATGTATTGAATTACTCCAAGAGGTGTATAGAACAAGTGTCCTTTTAAAAATTTGAAAAAGTCATCTCAAACCACCTTAATTTGAAAAAGTCATCTCTGGCGCATAAGGCGCATCATGCACCAAACCGATCTGGCACATGATGCACCAACTCTCTAAATTTTGGCGCATCATGCTTCAATCTGATGCATAATGCGCCAAAATATAAAATTGGCTCTTTTTGCTCCAAATTTCATTCTTTTTACCATTTTTGCTCCAAATGCCTAAAAATAATATACCTGCAACAAAAACACAAAAATACCCTTCTTTACACTGCAATATCACAAAAAATAAGCATACAATAGGTACTTAAAATAGTATATTATTTTGGTCTATCATACAGCTAGTGGTTTGGGATATCTTGCCTTGATTTTCTCTTTATGGGAACAATTAGAAGTAGAATTTGGTATAGATGAAGAAATGTTGTGACCACTAAAACCCATTGGAAAACCCATGGTGCATAAATTTGAATCATTTGTTGGATCTAGGAGCGGAAGTAGAGATAGACCCTTGACCAGAGGAAAATATGTTGAGATTTTCATACCTATTATATACTATTTTTGATGATATTGCACTTTAAAGAAAGGTATTTTTGATGTTTTGTAGCGGGAATGATGAATTGGAGTCAATAGAGTAAAAAGATACAAAAAGGAGCAGATTTGGAGCAAAAAGGACCAAAATGTAGATATTTGAACTAGGGCGCCGATGGCACCATCGACGCCACCGACGGCAAGTTTTTCCCGAGGCTACAGGACAAATTCTCCAAAAAACCGCCGACGGTGCCATCGAGGCTGCCGACGGAGAGATCAATGGTTATGTGTACTTGAGCAATGGATAAGGCCGAATTTTGGAGGAGTGCTTAAGCAACTCTTGGGAAAACTCATCCACATCATTAAAGGAAAGATTTTGGTCGAACGAGGAGAAAGAAGAGGAGGTGGTGAGAGCTCTAGAAAGCCTGGAGGTTTGAAAGGTTCCATTAGAGTGAAGAGATTGTGAGGAATTCTTTGAGAGATTGTAAGAGTGGAGGGAAAGTGATAGATTTCTTCTTCCTTGCTATTTCGAAGGAGTTCTGTGTGTGTAAAGAAAGAAAGAGATTCAGAAGAGCTTTGAGGAGTTTACTAGGAGAGAAATTAGAGATAAGTTTATTTATTTGTTATAGTTTGTATGACTTTGAATTTATATATGAATTTCGAATTTTGTTGCACTTTCCCCATGAGACCTGAGTAATTTTCTCTGTCTTTCTCCTTGTCTCGAGATTTGTGAAATGACGATTTGAATTGGTGAAGCCATGAAAATGTTTAATAAATTGTGATGATCTTTTCACTTCGATCCTAATTTACTTTCAATCTGGCCAATTGATTTGTTAAAATATGTTGAGTTTTACAACTAAAGTTCTTACTTTCAATCTGGCCAATTGATTTGTTAAAATATGTTGAGTTTTACAATTGAAGTGAAGATTACATCCAAGATTCAAGGAGGTCTTGGAATTTGGGTGCAAATAAATAGGGAAATAATATTATCGGGCGTAGAATTGGAGATTTTAGAGTGACAGACTAAAATCCCCAATTCGGTCCTATCGTTTGGGTGCTGATATGTAGATGTTAGCCCTCAGCTGAGGGGAACGTGGGAGCTCAGAAGTGAGAGCCGGTATCCTCCCAGCCTAGCCGCAGAATTAGTAACCAAGCATAGGATTAGTCAATGTTCTTTATGCCTGGACTAAAGGGAAAGAATAGGTATTCTTCTATTTGGCACAATATAATTTGAACTAATTCATTTTGTCCATTTCACTATAATTTCTTGACAAGGAGAAGGATGCTTTCTTATATATCACAACCTTACCTTCATTAGCATATTTAGTTATTTTATAGATAAGATTACATAATTATTTCAATTGCATATTGGTGACAGATAAGAAAATTAAACTTCGTTGTTGTAATTGAAGTATTACTTTTTATAAAATCTTAGTCTGTAGATTTAACTACTCCCTGTGGGATCGATATCTAGGACTCCATTAGAGCCCTATATTACTTGAGCAATACGTATAGGTCTTAGTCCATAATTCTAAACTACTCCCTGTGGGATTGATATCTAGGACTCCATTAGAGCCCTATATTACTTGAGCGATATGTATAATTGTGTTGACAAATTTGACTTTAACATTATTGAATATTATATATATATACATCTTTATTAAATCAAACATATTAAGTGTGACTTTACACTCTATTAGAGCCCTATATTACTTGAGTGATACGTATACTTGCGTTGATAAGTGTGACTTTACAATTATTAAATATTTTATACATCCATCTTTATCGAATCTATAGGTTGACAAATTCGACTTTAACATTATTGAATATTATATTTATACATCTTAATCAAATTAGACGCATTTGTAAAGTCACGATCAAGTCTTTGGACGCCATTGCTGGAAATTAAATCTTCTAGTAGTGCCATCAAATTCTTGTATTTGTCAATTTACAAAAAGTCGGTCAACCCTCCACATCAGCTGTAGGACCATCTAATTATGGTTTTGTTTAACTTGAATATATTATGGAGAAATTAATGATTCAAGAATCAGATCTTATAGCAATGCAGAACTCAATAGGTAGTATCAAAACCATAAATGCCTATAATAATGAATATAAGCTGAAAAGAGTCCAACACGATATTACATATGAAGAGGCGATGATGAGATTTTTAAAGGGCAATCATACAATAGAGTTTCCTACATGCCCCAGCTTCATGCCTTATGTGCATGAAGAAGAAGAAGAAGAAGAAGAAGAAGAAGAAGAAGAAGAGGAAGAAGAGGAAGAAGAGGAAGAGGAGGATGATAAAGAGTAAAATTTTATTTACGTTTTGTTTGTTTTTATGTGTTGTTATTTGTTTTGTTTTATTGTTGATTGTATATGTGGAACATTTATGTGTTTAATTTGAGGATCTATTAAATTGGTGCATGTAATAGTAAATTGTAGACTTTTATTTTTCAGCATTTTTGGCATTATTCTAAGTATCTTTGTTATGACAAATTACAATTCTTCTTGAAATGAATGAAGATTCAAAACTCTTAGACTTAATTACTACATGTTCTTATACTTTTATTTTTAACCTAAGTTATTAAAAAATTTTCCTAAGTTATTCTATTATACTTATTAAAATAAATTATAGAAGTTTATAAGTTAATCTCTGTCATAAGTCATATTTTTATGTAATAAAAGAGTAACTTGAGGACAAGTAACATTTAAGTTTGGGGGATTTTGATACACCAACATAATACACTATTTTATGTATATGTTTTATGCTTATTTGGTGAAATTGCCCTTTAAAGAAGGGTATTTTCATATTTTTATTTCGGGTATATCAATTTTAGGCATTTGGAGCAAAAAGTAGCACAAAGAAAGAAATTTGGAACCAAAATGGAGATTTTCGTCATCCTGGCACTAGAGGCACCATTTTTCCGAGAGCTGGCACTAGAAGAGCTAGAAACTGGTGCTAGAGGCATCATTTTACAAAAAAGCAACGCTAGAGGCTCCAAAAGTGCCAGAATCTAGAAAACAATGCAAACTTCATTAGGCTAACACAAGAGGAGCAGACTGGCGCTAGAAGCGCTAAAGATGAATTAAGATGGAGTAAGTCTACTCGTGACTATTTTTTAGCAGTTTTTGAAGACTCTAAATATTTCAAACGTCCCATGGAGTGGTTCAATGCAACTAGACACTTTGGAAGGCTCTTTAATGAAGAGAGAAGTCTCTTGGATAAAAAATTTTATCTCTTGGTGCAAAAATGTGCGAATTATGGGGGAAAATTTGGAAGAAATTTTGAATTTCTTTTTGGGCCCTAATTAAAAAGGAGAAAAGTCTAGAGAAGAGAGGGGGTGTGAGATAGAGAGAAAGGTTTTGGCGTGAGAGATAAGAGAGGATTTTCTTCTATGGTTGTAAGAGGAGAGGGAAGGTGAGAGATTTCTTCTTCATTACACTTCTAAGAGAGAATTGGTTATAAGAGGAGAGGGAAGGTGAGAGATTTCTTCTTCATTACACTTCTAAGAGAGAATTGAGAGTATTGTAAAAAGAGAAAGTACTTAAAGGGAACTTCTAAGGATTTTATAGAAAGAAGTATGAGATAGGTTGTGTTCTTTTCTTTCATTATTTTGTAGACTTATTTTTATATATGAAATCCGTGTCTTGTCTTATCCTTCCCATGAATTTTGAGTAGTCTTCTTTATCTTTTTCCCTACAATGAGATATGGTTTTGTGAAGAATTACTTTTGTTTTGTAAGGTTTTAAATATCAATAAATTGTGATAATTTGAACTCCGATTTTCCTTTATTTTTCAATCTGGCCAATTGAATGGTTAAAACTTGGTGAGAAAAATACAATTCAAAAGGGTCATGCTTTCTACAATAAGGTAAGAGTCATATTAAATTTCATGAGTGAGATTGCAAAAAAATAGAGAAATATACTTTGTTGGGCGTAGAATTGAAGATTTTAAGGTGACAAATTAAATTTTTCAATTTGGTCCAGTTGCTTGGAAACTAAAGCAAGATTGTTAGCCCTCAAGCTAGGGAGAAGTGAGAGCCAGTATCCTCTCAACTTAATCACAGATTTAGGGACCAAATTCTGGATTGGGCAATGTTCTTTATGCACTCTCAGAGGGTATAGAACAAGATTACTTCTATTTGCCACAATACATTTTTATATGTATTTTAAAATAATTTTAATTTCTTCACATTTCATAGACTCATTGTAAATGGGAAGAATACTTTCTTAAATTTGAACTCTTTGTTTCAAAACTGTGTTTAGACTTTATAAGTTTACTTTTGAGTTTTAGCAATTAGTTTAGTTAACTTAGTTCTTTCAACTGCATTTCCTTTAACGCACATTAAATTTACTTTAGATTTGTCTTACCTACTTAAGTTTTATAGTTTGAATAATGTGTTTGATGTTATAACCATAAGAATTTCCAACTCCATGTGGGATCAATACTTAGGACTCCATTAGAGCATTTTATTTCTTGAGCAATACATATACTTGAATTATTATTACGAGTTTGGTAGCTTAGAGATCTTAAAAGATAAAATTATTTATACTGAATTTATTTTTATTAGATTTGAACTACATATTTACTATTAGTGCTAGTTGACCGCCCGCATCAGCTATTTGATCATGGTTAAAATAATGCTCTGATATGATTAAACTAGTTTTGAAGAATTAAATAAGATAATAGATGCAAATTTATTTGAATATATTTGAACAATAATTGATTATGGTTTAAACATAATTTGAAGATGAATTTTATTATAATTTGAAATAGGGTCAAGACAATCATTATAAGAAGGCTCAGAAAATAAAACTTGATTTGACATCTAAAATTTTGTAGGAGCTCCATCAAAATGATCTAATTTATAAAACACAATATGGATTAAAAAAATAATACCCATATTTGTAGAAGTTACATTTGAAAGGAGAGAAGATGAAATTCATTATCATTGTTGTTTTATCATCTCGAGTGATGAAATATTGAAGTATGTAAGGTTTAAGAATGAAAGAGAGGGGGCTATGTTTGAAAAAGCTGACATTTTTTTCTATAGAAATGACATAAGGAATTTAGGGTATTCTTATTAGAAAAAAATTTAAGACATATTTCTCTAATAAATGAAATAATAATATTGAACCCTAGATTTGTCTGTAAATCATACCCATAAAATATATCTTAAATAAGGAGAGAGATATTTGAGCATTCTTAGAATACAATATTTTTTTTAGGTTTCCAACCTATTCTACAAATAGTGCTCCATTATTTATATGAGAAGAATTATTATAAAATTAAAATTATACCCCTAGTTTTATGGATTCAGCTAGAGATGGTTGACCAGAGAGGGCCGACTAGAGATGGTCGAGTGGAGAGGACCAACTTAAGAGAGTCGACTAATGATCAACTAGAGAAGGCTGACTGATGAGGGCCAACTGAAAAACAACTTGAGAGGTCCGAGTGGCCAACTGGAGAGGGTCGACTGGCCAACTAGAGATGACTGACTAGAGAGGGACAAATAACGACAAACTAGAGAGAGAAGACTGAAGTGGGTCGACTAGAGAGAGTCGAGTGGAGTTGCCCTTATTCAATTGGTTTTCCAGACAATCTTATTGCTTTGAACTATGAAGTAGGATTTCAATCATACAAATAACATATTTCTTTAATCATTGTTATTATGAAGCATGTAATGTAAGCGAGTAAATATGAGTTCATGGGCCGGATTTAGATTTGAACTTAATTTGAAACCCAATTTCGCATAAACCTAACCATTCTGTTTACTAAACGAGTTGAAGAATGATGCATAAATCCAACTTACCTACCAAACAACTAATCTAAAAAATAGGTCAAATAACACGTTTAACATATTTTTAAACATATATAAATGAAAAAAAAATACAAATTGGACAAATAAATATATGATTGACAACGTCTTAAACTCTTATTAAATGGTAAATATGAATTGATAAGAAAATATACAAGTTGAGGAGTCTACTTGAATCCAACTCAAGAAATTAAATGAATCAAAATTTTTAAATCAAATCCAACTTAAGATGATGAAAAAATATTACATCAGGAATCCGTACGTAGAGTTACGTGCAGAGTCCAATGAAATTATGCCGTAGAGGTGATCGACCCGGTAACACAAGAGAATATTCCCCTCGTGTTATTCTGTATTATTCAAGTGTTATTGTATGTTATTCAGGTGTTATTGTGTTCTGAGAATATTCCCGACGTTATAATAACACAATAACACATCAATAACACTTGAATAACACACAATAATACTTGAATAACATACAATAACACCTGAATAACATGGAATAATACGAGAGAAATATTTTCTTGTGTTATTAGGCCGATCACCTCTACGACGTAATTTCATTGGACTCCTCCTGATGTAATGTTTTTTATAAGATGATTTGAACAGCATGAAGCTCAAATTTTTAAGCCGTGTAGGATTATTATGGTCAGTCATTTATTCTATTGACTAAAAATAATAACATATTTTCTATTCATGAGAGCTTATATTTTATTGTCGAATTAATGCATGCAGCAAAGACTACCCAACAACACGTGACATTTCAAAATTTCCTGAAGAAATGGGCCCCCGACCTAGAAGTCCTTCATTAATGAGCGCGATGGCCGTGCCGATATTTGAATATGGTTGCAGTTCCCGTTTCCGTTGGTCGTCATCTCTCTCCGACAGCTTGCGCAGCTTTTTGGCGCGCAGACTTACGCCCCTCGACCTACTCTATAATTACGATAGTGCCGTCCGCCGGCGCTGCTTCCAATGAGAGCATCTGGCTCGGAGCAGTACTGGCAGCTGCTCCGCAGGCCCAATTAATGCCGCTTCATATGCTGACTAAATTTCGCGCAATTTTCCCGGGGTCTTCCTATACCACTTTTGCCCTCTTCTTGGCTTCATATTTGGATTAGGGTTTTGAAGTGGCTACAATTTGTTGTGTGGGCNTCTCTTCTTAGCTTCATATTTGGATTAGGGTTTTGAAGTGGCTACAATTTGTTGTGTGGGCAGCGTTGAAGGATTGCTCATTNTAAATATAGCTTAAATAAGGAGAGAAATATTTGAGCATTCTTAGAATACAATATTTTTTTTTAGGTTTCCAACCTATTCTACAAATAATGCTCCATTATTTATATGAGAAGAATTATTATAAAGTTATAATTATACCCCTAGTTTTATGGATTCAGCTAGAGATGGTTGACCGGAGAGGGCCGACTAGAGATGGTCAAGTTGAGAGGACCAACTTAAGAGAGTCGACTAATGATCAACTAGAGAAGGCTGACTGATGAGGGTCAACTGAAAAACAACTAAAGAGGTCCGAGTGGCCAACTGGAGAGGGCCTACTGACCAACTAGAGATGACTGACTAGAGAGGGACAAATAACGACAAACTAGAGAGAGAGACTAATGTGGGTCGACTAGAGAGGTCGAGTGGAGTTGCCCTTATTCAGTAGGTTTTCCAGAAAATCTTATTGCTTTGAACTGTGAAGGAGGATTTCAATCATACAAATAACATATTTCTTCAATGATTATTATTATGAAGCATGTAATGTAAGTGAGTAAATATGAGTTAATGGACCAGATTTAGATTTGACCTTAATTTGAAACCCAATTTCGCAAAAACCTAACCATTCCATTTACTAAACGAGTTGAACAATGATGCCTAAATCCAACTTACCTACCCAACAACTAATCTAAAAAATCGGTCAAATAACACGTTTAACATATTTTTAAACATATATAAATGAAAAAAAAAATACAAATTGGACAAATAAATATATGATTGACAAGGTCTTAAACTCTTATTAAATGGTAAATATGAATTGATAAGAAAATATACAAGTTGAGTCTACTTGAATCCAACTCAAGAAATTAAATGAATCAAAATTTTTAAATCAAACCCAACTTAAGATGATGAAAAAATATTACATCAAAAATCCGCACGTAGATTTACGTACAGAGTCCAATGAAATTACATCGTGGAGGTGATCGACCCGGTAACACGAGGGAATATTCTCCTCGTTTTATTCTGTATTATTCAAGTGTTATTGTATGTTATTCAAGTGTTATTGTGTTCTGAGAATATTCTCGGTGTTATAATAACACAATAACACATCAATAACAACTGAATAACACACAGTAACACCTGAATAATATATAATAATACCTGAATAACACGGAATAATATGAGAGGAATATTCTCTTGTGTTATTAGGCCGATCACATCCATGACATAATTTCATTGGACGTGCGGAGTCCTGATGTAATATTTTTTATATAACTCATGTGGAGCTCTGATGTAACATTTTTTATAAGATGATTTGAAAAGCATGAAACTCAAATTTTTAAGCCGTGTAAGATTATTATGGTTAGTCTTTTATTCTATTGACTAAATATAATAACACATTATCTATTTATGAGAGCTTATTGTCTGAGTTAATGGATGCAGCAAAGAATATCCAACAACACGTGACATTTTAAAATTTCCTGAAGAAATGGGCCCCCGACCTAGAAGTCCTTCATTAATGAGCGCGATGGCCGTGCCGATATTTGAATATGGTTGCAGTTCCCGTTTCCGTTGGTCGTCCCGACAACTTGCGCAGCTTTTTGGCGCGCAGACTTACGCCCCTCGACCTACTCTATAATTACGATAGTGCCGNACACACAGTAACACCTGAATAATATACAATAACCTCTGAATAACACGAAATAACACGAGATGAATATTCCCTTGTGTTATTGGGTCGATCACCTCCATGACGTAATTTCATTGGACGTGCAAAGTCCTGATGTAATATTTTTTATATAACTCGTGTGGAGCCCTGATGTAGCATTTTTTATAAGATGATTTGAACAGCATGAAACTTAAATTTTTAAGCCGTGTAAGATTATTATGGTTAGTCCTTTATTCTATTGACTAAATATAATAACACATTATCTATTTATGAGAGCTTATTGTCGAGTTAATGGATGCAGCAAAGAATATCCAACAACACGTGACATTTTAAAATTTCCTGAAGAAATGGGCCCCTGACCTAGAAGTCCTTCATTAATGAGCGCGATGGCCGTGCCGATATTTGAATATGGTTGCTGTTCCCGTTTCCGTTGGTCGTCATCTCTCTCCGACAACTTGCGCAGCTTTTTGGCGCGCAGACTTACGCCCCTCGACCTACTCTATAATTACGATAGTGCCGTCCGCCGGCGCTGCTTCCAATGAGAGCATCTGGCTCGGAGCAGTACTGGCAGCTGCTCCGCAGGCCCAATTAATGCCGCTTCATGTGCAGACCAAATTTCGCGCAATTTTCCCGGGGTCTTCCTCGACCACTTTTGCCCTCTTCTTGGCTTCATATTTGGATTAGGGTTTTGAAGTGGCTACAATTTGTTGTGTGGGCAGCGTTGAAGGATTGCTCATTGCCAAATTGTGTTCCTGTTTTTGCTGCTTTTGTTCCTGCGCTGTTCTTGAAAATTTCTTCATGCTTTTGGGAAGAAAACTCTCCCTTTAGTTCATGTTTCAGTGATCCAAGTGTGTTATCTATCTCTTTTAAATGATTGATGTTTTTTTTTCCTTCAATTTTGTCAGAAAAAAATGCTCTGCTGCTATCATGCTCACGTAACCTATCTTGTTCCTGGATCATTTCTGCATTGTTAATGTGGTCTGCGCTTCTTTAAATTTGTGATGTTGGATTTATTGTTATTTACCAGGCACTAAATTAATTTCTTCCTTAGTTTTTGTGTNTTGTAGGTTGCAAAAAATTTGTATGGAAGAGGGTTTTATAATTGATGAGGATGCATTGACTTTTATTTCTAATAGAGCTAATGGTTCCCTTCAAGATGCAGAAACAATGCTTGATCAGTTAGCATTGCTTGGGAAAAAAATTACGCTATCTTTGGCTCATGAGCTTGTGGGTTTTCTATATCATTTTTGTTCACATGGGTGAATTCTCATAATTCTTTCATGTCAATATGTGCATAGATTTGCTTTATTTGCAATGTACTAAAATTAGTTTTCTTCTAATTGTTTGTTGCAGATTGGGATTACTTCAGATGAAGACTTGCTTGATTTGCTTGATCTAGCATTATCTGCTGATACTAGTAACACTGTTAGAAGGGCTAGGGATCTTATGATGTCAAGGATTGATCCTATGCAACTGATATCACAACTTGCAAATCTCATTATGGACATTCTTTCTGGAAAATGCCAATCAGAATTTACCAATTCTAGCAGAAAATTCTTAGGAAAACATGCTAGTAAGATTCATTTTTATCCTATATTTTTTTTTTTGAATAAATTTAATGCTCATATAATTCAATAGCATGAACAACTATGTGCTTCGCTAGATGAATTGATTTTCTTTTCTCGTTTGGTTTTTTTTTTTTTTTGGTTGGATGTTGTAAACAGCTTGGCTATTATCTGCTTTAGCTTAATTTACTGGCACTCTTATATGGTTTATTAAAGCTTTGTTTAGTTCATGAATTTTTTTCTCTTGCTTTGTTGAAGCAGGATGCATTAGATTAGTATGTCATGAGTTTAGATTATATATAATCAAGGAACTTGATGCACTTTCCTTTTTAAAATCATATGTATGGTGACCCTCGTGTTATTGTTTATGAGTTTTTTATGTATAGAAGTTTTATTTTAGTTCAGTGTCTTCAATTTTCGTGTGATTCATAAGTTGTATGAGTCATGTGACTCATTTATTGCTAGCTATGTGCTTGAGCTATCGTAATCATTCCGTAGAACTGATTATAACTTTAGTTTGACCACTACCTCTATATTTGATGTCCATCTCACCAACTGATTGTCATCTTCAGTTTTCCTGAACCCCTCACCCATACCCACCCCAACCCCCTCCTCTCCTCCGNCGACCGACATTTTTTTTGTAATCGACAAATACAAGGATTTGATGACGCTACTAGGAGATTTAATTTCTAGCAACAGTGTCCAAAGACTTGATCACGACTTTATAGATGTGTCTGATTTGGTTAAGATGTATAATTATAATATTCAATAATGTTAAAGCAATGACGTTCAAAGACTTGATCATGACTTTATAGATGTGTCTGATTTGATTAAGATGTATAAATATAATATTCAATAATGTTAAAGTTGAATTTGTCAACGCAAGTATACGTATCGCTCAAGTAATATATAATAATCAATAATGTCAAAGTCAAATTTGTCAACGCAAGTATACGTATCGCTCAAGTAATATAGGGCTCTAGTTATCGATCCCATAGGGAGAAATAAAATACTATGGACTAAGGCTTAATAAAAAGTAATAATAGATATTAATCCCATAGGGAGTAGTTTAGAATTACGAACTAAGATTTTAGAAAAGCAATACTGGTTATCGATCCCACAGGGATAAATAGAATACTACGGACTAAGGCTTAATAAAAAGTAATACTTTGTCAACGCAAGTATACATATCGCTCAAGTAATATAGGGCTCTAATGGAGTCCTAGATATTGATACAAGTATATGTATCGCTCAAGTAATATAGGGCTCTAATGGAGTCCTAGATATCGATCCCACAGCAAGTATATGTATCACTCAAGTAATATAGGGCTCCAATAGAGTCCTAGATATCGATCCCATAGGGAGTAACTTTAGAACTACGAACTAAGATTTTAGAAAAGCAAATCTTAGATATCGATGTCAACACAAGTATACATATTGCTCAAGTAATATAGGGCTCTAATGGAGTCCTAGATATCGATCCCACAGGAGGTAGTTTAGAATTATGGACTAAGACCTTAGAAAAGCAATACTTTAATCACAACAACGACGTTTAATTTGCTTATCTGTCACTAATAGGCTAATTTAGAATTACGGACTAAGACTTTAGAAAAGCAAGACTTTAATCACGACAACGACGTTCAATTTGCTTATCTGTCATTAATAGGCAATTTAAATAAATAGATAATTTTAATAACTAATAAATAACTGATGATATAAAGTAGGGTTTAATTGTGATATTCAATATATAAGAAAGCATCCTTCTCCTTGTCAAGAAATAATAGTGAATGGATAAAATGAATTATTTCAATTTATATTGTGTCAAATATGAGCATACTTATTCTTTACCCTTTGGTCCAAGCATAAAGAACATTGACTAATCATATGTTTGGTTATTGCTTCTGCGGCTAGGCTGGGAGGATACCAGCTCTCACTTCGGAGCTCCCACTTTCCCCTCACCTGAGGGCTAACATCTACACATGAGCACCCAAACGATAGGACCGAATTGAAGATTTTAGTCTGTCACTCTAAAATCTCCAATTCTTCGCCCGATAATAATATTTCCCTATTTATTTGCACCCAACTTCCAAGGCCTTTGACCTCCCTGAATCTTGGATGTAACATTCACTTTAGTTGTAAAACTCAAGATATTTTAACAAATCAATTGACCATATTGAAAGTAAATTAAGATCGAAATGAAAAGATTATCATAATTTCTTAAACATTTTCATGGCTTCACCAATTGAAATCACCATTTCACAAATCTCAAGACAAGGAGAAAGACAGAGAAAATTACTAAGAACTCAAAGGAAAAATACTACAAAACTCGGAATTCATATATAAAATAAAAGTCATACAAACTACAATAAGTAAATAACTTATCTCTAATTTCTCCCCAAGAACACTCCATGAAGTTCCTCTGAATCTCTTCCTTTCTTTACGACACACAGACTTCCTCTTCGAAGTAGCAAGGAGGAAGAAATCTCTCACTTTCCCTCCACTCTTACAAT